>OZ025244.1:74355572-74515572 GCA_964019155.1 Osedax fenrisi
TAATACATTTTTCATAATTGTAATATAATATTTATAAAGAATCTAAATATTTGTATCACATATTCTATGTCAATTTTAATAATATTGATATATATATATTTGTAGGTTACTATAGGTTATTAATACTGTTTATAATTGTTTTAATTCTAATACTGTTTTTTATTGTTTTAATACTTTTAATTTTTAATACTGTTTAGTTTTTTTTTTTTTTTATTAGTTATGTAAAGTTAAATATATAAGACGTATATATATATATATATATATATATATAAAGTAGTCTTTATTTTTATTATTAATTAAATAGAATACATGTACATGATATAAAATATATTAAATTTGAACTAGATATTCTACATATTACATTCAAAATAGTAACATTGTGTACGCATGTTATTGACGTGTGGTGGGCTTCGCACCCAAATCAATAAATTATATAAATTTCACGACTAATTAGCGATTGCCAGCTATATGGAAAAATATATATTTGCTGTTATTTTGTTTATACATGTTATATAATAGAGTTCATTATATGTTATTGATACATGAGATCCAATAGGATATATTATATATATATATATATATATATATATATATATATATATATATATATATATATATCATATTCACACTGTATATGGTATACATTAAATTAAAATATATAGTGAATCCATGCAAAAAATGCTTATGGTGTAGATGGATTATATCGAAGTTGGATACCTAGTTAATTTTGGTTTTTCCTTCTGGTATTAAAACTAGATTTAGTATCTCTATATCATTTAATATATAGTATATGTGATACGTATACATGTTATTTTAAATGTCTAACTATTCAAATTTAATAAATATAAATATCGTATATGAATAAACTGAATAAATTCATTTTGATATTTACATATTGGAATATTTAATAGTTAAATACAAGACTTCTATATTTAATTATTATTATATAATGTTATAATTACTATATATGTATCTTATGTATATATTAATATCATAGGCTATACAATAAACGGCGTGCGACGCATGTGCGCCTAGTACCTGGAATATTCTCACGAATTCCTGTATAGCCGTCTCACATGACCGTCCCGTGCGTAGATAAATAGCTATATAAATGTAACAGCCCATCGCCATATGTATGGCACTTACTGTAGTCTAATACATAATGTAATAAAGCCTTGACTCTCCTTCCAACAACTTAATATAGTAACAGTTTTGAGATCAATCAACCCCTGCAATCGTAGATAACTTGTTATTGACGTTCAGATAACTCAAATAATAGCTCTCTAAGAATCTCTATATTTATCGTTACAGCTCGACCACTACACAGCGCATTCATGATAACCACAGATGCCTGACTGATGTAGTGCCTGATATACCTCATACCACACGTCCACGATGTAACGAGAATCAGAAAGTCGTTAAGCTAACGAGTAACGGTCAGAAGAATAACAAGAATCTGTCAGCGGGGGAAGCTTCAGCTCACCCTGTACCTGCCCACTCCTATACCCTGCTAGTGTACACACCCACAGATCATGTCCACTACTCGAACCAGCCCCTCGACTATCACATGACCTTATCATATCAAGTCGTTGCCACTGTCCCAGTAGTTACTAACAGTAAAGCGATCGCTCCTCAACAAAGAAACTATCCAGCCGCTCACAGTGAAATATTGGCGTCGATACATCGGATTCCGACACATAATCTATCGTATAATCCCTATAAGAAAGTGGGTTACCATCAAAATCAATACACTGATGTTAAATTCTTGAAGATTAACCTAGAAGATTCGAAAAGCCTCTATCAACTTCAGAAGTTCATGAATTTGTCACCTCTAAACAATATCAGAATGCCAATGATAATGCAAATTACATATTGATTTAACAACATCAGCATCAGTAATAATAACAAAAACAACAACAACAGTTACTAAATAAACAACTCCAACAACAAGAACGGCAAGAAATAAAAATATAACTAGCGCAACATTAGCACAAATTTAAACAAATTCAACAAGAATTACCATTAAAACAATCAATACATCAGAAAACCGCTCTCCTCAAAAATCAAATAATACAAAAATATCACCAAAGAGCATTACAAACAACAACAATAGCAGCACCAACATTTGCTGCAAAGACAATCAGTTCTTCAAAGAATCCAGTACACAACCATTAATACCACAGACTTTGAGGGGGGACCCCCTCAAAGTCTGTGATTAATACTCAATAACCGAGACAGTTACCACAGTCGTTGAAGAATTCCCTGCTAGAAATGTTCCCGCTGCACTCCACCTACCAGTAGTTGTGGATATTATAAGAGAAAACCAATACGAATACAATAGTCAAGTCCTCTAATTACAGCGAGGCCACCCTTACTCATCTCCAATCACAACACCAGTGACAACTAATCATTCTTCCATTCCTATTATCATGACCGACCTAACTCAAATACAAAATTTTAATTTAACTACTAACACCTCATCTACAGAGTCTGTAATACCTCTACGACGAAGCCTGAAAATTCGACGACCAATGGATCGATGCACTCCATGATCACTGCTGACTCCCCGAGGAAGGAGCTGAATGTCACAAACACCACAAGTAGGTTTCTATTATTGGAGTCTGTCACTTGATCTATTATATATTTAGTTATCCTCCTACGTTTCTCCACCCGGGAGAAAGGGGTGATGTTATATATATTGATATATTGAATATATATGTTATATATATATATTAATATATTTAAAAAAAAAAAATATATATTGTACTGGTATAATTACTAAACGTGTATCATATGTATTTCTTACTATCATTCGCTATACAATGAACGGGGTGTCACTTACTATAGTCTAAAGCCTTTACTCTATTTCCAACAACCTAACAATTATCTTTGATAATTAAGCCACGCCCAAGTTTAATATGATAATTAACTCGGTAGTCAACTTCGATATACCCGGTTTAGATTATATATTACTACTATTATATTTAATATATAATAATCATATAAACTATAGAATAAATATATAATATTTATTACTAATATTATAATAAATATAAAGTAATACTATACTATTTATGGTAGCCAAAGACCGGCATATGAAACAGAGGGAGAAAACTCAAAATATTCATAGACATCTTAAAGAACTGTGACTGAAGAAAAAGACGAATTACGAACACTGATGACAGACAGAGGATGGAAAGTAATTACAAGATGGTCAAGTGAGTAATCGACTAAAGTAAGTATGTAACAGTATACTAAATATAGATTAATCTAAATTATATATAGACTATAAATGGTTAGGCAGCCTACAGCCAACTAAATTTAATACTTCTTATAGTTCTATAGAGAGGGTTAGTTGATATCAAATTATTATATTACTAATACCTAATCGTCAATTTATTATACTTTGTATATAAACTCATTAATTACACATCACAAACACGTAAGTGTTATGCATGATACACATGTAGATTCATACTCTGACATAAGAGACATATATAGTCTATGTTAAGCTATAGTCGGTTACTATATATTCAATTTCCTATATATTCCGCTCTTATTTCATATATTATTAATTGGGAAGTCATATATTATAGAGAAACGATTATTTATCTGATTAATTTATTTGTGTTATGAAGGGGATTTACTCCCCAACACCACCACCCAATAACAATATCATCCTCCTACACACAGGCACTTTAGGATCGACTTCAGATACTGTAATCCTACGCTGAAGCCGCAGAATAGGCACCTTCCGACCGCTTCGCCCTTTAATCTCTCTTCTTTGGGAAGAGTGGATGTTATATTATATATATATATATATATATATATATATATATATATATATATATATATATATATATATATATAATATAACATCCACTCTTCCGTTTCTTCTTGTTTATAAACATGCATGCACATTCCTGCGTAGCCGTCTCGCATGACCGCCCTACTTGCAGGCAGCTGGTTATATATAGCGAACCGCCGCTGTATATAACCAGTCCCTTAATTCGCCCCAATAAAGTACATAAGTCTTGATGCTCTTATCTATGCATACAGGCATACGCCTTATGCCTACACATAACTAGTATGCTATAGACACATCCAATACATATTATATATATATATATATGTATACATACCCTATACATCCATTTCACCAACATATCATAAAGTTTAGGATATTTACATTGATATCATAGATAATGCATATAGAAATAGTTATAATATATCTATTATTAATACATACTTTTATTAGTTTGAATATTTATTATTCTAGATCTGGCCTCTATTTGAGAAGAGGTAATATTGTCCAGACTCAATAAAAATACTTCCTTATCATCTTCACAATTTCAGTTTATAATCGATGATAGTATTTTATCAACCATTACCTGGGAATTAATATAATTCATTATTATAGTAATTTCATAATTCATTTTTAAACTACAAAAAAAATATGTTTGCCATTTAAATATAAATATTTAGATATTAAAACATTTACCTGTCGTAATGTCTGCTGAAATTGCTTTGTATTTGGATTATCACAATGGAAAACTTTTGATAATATCTGAGTATTAAATATTTATATTATTATAATGTTATTAACTTAGTTCCATTTCCTTTAAAATGAACTCTTATTTGGGTTTTTATAAAGTTAAATAATCTTTTTGATACATCATTTTGTAATATGATTTAATTCTTCTTTTGGGGATTTTTTTAATATATTTTTCTTTTACTCTAGGCTTTCTTATTGTAACTTCTAATAATCATTACATTTTAATTAAAATTAATAAGTAATATACATACATAAAACAGATATATTAAAGCATGATAACATTATTTAAAATAATAAAATTTTAAATAGAAATATCCAGCTTGATTTCATTCGTTATAAATTACTTAACATTATTAACAAATACACACAATCAAGCATATATTAATAGTAATAATAGTTTCAATATAATGTAATGCTTGTATATGCATATTTAGATTAAATATATTATATCATAATAATTTAAAAACTAAATATATTATTGATTTATATGGAATTATAAACTTATTAAAATTGTGTGGTTCTAAAGAGAACCGTTTGTTTATGAAATTAAAAAAATGTATTTACTAATAAATTTATTGTCTTCTATTACTGATTGTTTAACTAATTATCCTGAAATTAAAAATAATTAGATACTCCAGTATCGGGATGAATATACTTTGAATGTGTTAGTATATGATTGTAGTATGTGATAGTGTATGATTGCCTCCGCGTATTATGTCATTTCTTATCTTCATTTCTAATATTCTTTTATACTTTAACTGCTTTCTTAGATTTTACCTAGTTATTTTAATCATGCTAAAATGAGAACACATATAGGAAAATAATAGGCAAAAAATTAGACGAAGATTAATTAAATATAAATAATAGTAGATTATATTATTTAGTATATAATGTTGATTATAATGATGTGGATTGTGTGAATTCGTTTATATGTATGCAAATATTATATACTATATATTAGAATTATAATACATATATATATATATATAATACCTTATATGTCATAGTACATTATTCACCGAGTAGTGAATTCGTGTTTTAGGATTATGGTCAAAAACTTAAATGACCGCAAACATTCATCGGCTTATCATTAAAAAATATATATATATACAAATATTCATGTTTGTAAAAACAAACATACGCTATTGTAAATTCACTAATTCGAATAAACAATTTTGCAGCGTTAAAATCGCGCATCAATCGCAAAGATTTTTTACTAGGTACCGTGTTTTATATATATATATATACATACATATCATAATACCGTATCTTATATATTAATATACTATTATATACACCCTATACGCATCGTTTACTTCAACTATCGGTTAGAAAAGTGACATGTTGGGGGCGATGTCACTAAGTAAATGTATATTATAAATATGTTATTAAATTAAATTACATTTACTTTAAAATAAATGTACATAAAATAAATTAAAAACTTAAAATTAAATTTTATAAATTAGTAAATTTATATTATAAATATTCATGAATCTCGAAGCAGGTGCCGATTATTATTAGAATGTCAGAGTTCAATGTTTATTTTGGGTTGTGTGATTTCTTTGGTTTGGTTTGATTATGCTGTTTTTTTAGCTGCATTAAAATTTAACATTTAACCGCATTTATAATGCGTATACTATGAGGTAGTGTATATATATATAAATACAGCCCACCTTGAATGCTGACATTATTATAATAACAATCGGCGGCCTGATTTGAGATATTTCTAAATATTTAATTAAATAACACTATTATATAATATATTTTATAATTATATATATAAGTATATATTATTAACCGTATGTAAAATGAAATGTATATATGTTTATAAATATATTAGTAACATAATTAGAATTATAATTAAATTACATTTAATTTACTGTAAAATAAATATTATATTTAATAAAAAAAGTACTTATAAAGTAGTAAATTGACTATAATATAAATGTACATAAAATTACTTATAAAGTAGTATATTTTAATATAAATATGTAATTAAAGTACACTATTATATATATATATATAATTAACCTTATTTAAAATAAAATATATATATATTTTTAAATAATATTTTATAAATATATTTAAATTACAATTCTGAATATAATATTAAAAATATGCAAAGATATGAAACCACGACAAGTAGTGCCATCTACATTGCGGTTTCACCGAAATTAACATTTATTTCACGTAGATAGATACAAGTGGCATATCTTTACTTCGTAGTATCTTTGGTATTATACAGCCATATGGCTACGATAGAACCATACATATACACGAATACATGTTCTCACTATAATACACGAGCTTTTTGTCACTATAACAAACGGATATTTTTTCACAATAATACACGTTTTTGTATACACGTTCTTAATACTAGATATTCTGAAGAAAATGTTATATTATTGATATGCTTATAATTCTATATATATTATAGAATTATGTATCGGTTATATTTAAAACATAAATGTAATAATAATAATAATATTTTGAATATTAAATACAATGTTTCAATGTTCAATAATGAATAATCATTATTAATAATCATTACAGTATAACATTATTTTAAATTGTATAATCTTAATTATCAATATAGTTATGATTATAATTGTTGTTTAAGTTGATAAATAAATGAAATTATTATGATTTAAAAAAAACCATATATACTTAAATAATTTATGATTTTAAAATAGTAGTTTTATTTATTAAATACATAATTTTAACTTAAATATAAATTAAAATAATAATTGATAATTAATTTACACTAGAGCTAAATTAAATTAATATATTAAAATAAAGAAAAGGTAAAATAGTATATTTTGTACTATAATATATTAAAAAAATAATATAATAACAAAATATTTGTAAATTAATATTATAGTGACACATTTCCGAGTTTAACATAGACAAGATATTCATTTATTAAAGTTACAAAATGTTTGTGTAATATACTGGTTTTATGACTATAGTCATATGGCTGTGTAATATACAGAAATTTTGACAGTTTAATACACGGACATTTGTCCATGTAAAAACGGATATTTAGTCTCTATAAAACACGGACATTTGTCACCTTACAAATTAATATATATATATAAAACAATTATTATATAATAAATGTAAATAAATTGTTATATCTAAATGAATATTAATCTCTATCATATATTAACTTATAATTATGTTTTAAATATCTACCGTGTAAAATATCACACATCGTGTAAAACTTCAGGCTTTTACACGAATTAAAACACGGACAAAAAACATAAAAATGCACTAGGTTGTATCGTCAGTAAACATAAACATGTATCTTAACCTTATTAGAAAAATTGTTCATGTCATTAATATAAATTAAAAAAAAATATTGGTTAAAAAACAGATCCCTGTGGAACACCACAATTAATATCTAGCAATGTCGAATTTGGATCATGAATATTTATATATTTTTTGCGATTATTTAGGTAACTGATTATTAAATCTAATGCAGTATACCTACTTCCATATAAGTGTAATTTATTAATGAGTATCGTATGATCCATTGTATCAAATGCCCTTTTTGAGGTTAATTTAAACAATAGAAAAGGTATCATATTTTTCTAAAGCGTCAGTAAAAAATTGCTTTGAACCAATTACAGCATCAGCCGTTGACATATTAGCCCTAAAACCATATTGTGAATCACTTATAATATTATATTTATTTAGATATCTAGTGATTCTTACTTTAATCATTTTATCTGGAATTTTAAACAATTGCGAAATTAGTCTATATATATATAGGTATAAATTTCTGCACTCAATGTATAAAGAGGTAGCCTATTACTTCTGCCATTTTAAAATCATCAAGAAATATACCATCATTTAAAAATATGTTAAAAATAATGTTTAGTAGAGGCGATGATTCATTTTTAATGAATTTAACTAGTCGCATAAGTAATTCCGTTGAATTCGCATATTTATTTTGTGTATGTGAAAGTAAATGATGAACTTTACCAGCGCATACGTATACAATATTGAATTAACTTATTTATCTATATATTTAAAACACTCAAATGTATAATTATTTTAAATTATATTAGATAACTTCGATCACATATTACTAAAATAATCATTAAAAGTAGGATCTAATATCCATAGTATGATATCCATAGTAGGATAATAAGTATCCTATATGGATCTGGTATTCTCGATATAATGGTAATTTTTGTTTTAATCAAATTATTTATAATATTCCAAAGTAGCTTTATAATTAGTTGACTTATACATTAAATCGTTACTATAATGTAATGCTTCAGATTTTCTCAAAACTGAAGTAATATATTTTTATATTTTTTATAAATTATAGAGAGATTATAGTTTATTTCGGAATTTTTATTTTGTAAGTAATTTTTATTTAATTCATTTTGTTACGTAAGTCAGTAATGCTAGTTGTTTAGTCAGTCTTCTATAGTCTGTATATTTATAATTAGGTGGTTAATTATTTTGTATAGATTATCTATTTTTAATTTTCCAGATCCTAATAATAGTGAGTTAGGTACAGTATTCTACAGTTACCTACATTATTGTAGTCCGGATAGTATGCAAATCTGAGTAAGAAAACCTAAGTAGTTTTGTAATATTTCTGTTTAAGTATGGTCGTATTTTTTTAAGGTTAAATATATATATACAGTCGTAGATTGAGTAAGTAAGCTGTAATGTGTATTTAGCTTAAGTTTATTATTAAAATAGACGCCTAGGTATTTAACAGAATTGGTGGGAATGATTTTGTGTTAGTTAATTATAATGTTAGGGAAATATTTTGGTTATTATTAATGACTCATTAGTGATATTTAATAGTTTAATTTGATTATGTGTTATTATTTGTTAGTTTTGTAATTCATTTAAACAGTCTTGTAGTTTGGTAGATTTTGTTATAGTTGCGTGTAGTTCTATGTCGTCTGAGTATAAGTTGCTAGTAACTATTGGATACATTTTTATAATTGTTTGTAATAGAATAACATGTATAGAGAAGAGAATCGGAGTAAATATTAATCATTAATGAGCACTGTGGTCTCAGATATAATAATAATAATAATAATAAATATGTATTAGAAGTTTTAAATTGTATATTTTTTTTAGAATGAAATATATAATTATGTATGTTATTATTTCCTCTAAATGGCTTAATAACATACATAATTATATATAATGTATAGTTATATTTATATAGTTATATATATTTATATATATTATAGTTATATTATTTATATAATAATGTAGAGTGAAATAATTTCTATCTTTAATAACATTAGAAAACCATTCCATAGTTTTATCTTTTATTCCTAATTGGAATTTCTTTAATAGTCGTATGTACATGAGTTAATATTTTTAATAAAGTAGTCTGTTTTACTAGATTTCAGTTGATTCCTGCATATATGTATATATATATATGTTTTCTTGGTTAAATTAAGTTTAAGTGTGATGGTGATTTCGTAAAAATTCTACAAGGTTTTGTAAATAACACTTTTAATTTTTTTAATTTAGAGTTTAACCATGGTGTTTCATTGTTTATAGTCAAGTATACTTAAAATGTATATACTTAGATTATATTTACAGCGTGAAAATAAACATGTTTCGTCGTATTATTTCTGGTGATAGATAGATATATTGGAGAAGTCGGTTATAGGTCAGTATATTAAATAATAATATTAATAGTCAGTGATGGGCTTATTGAAATAAATGAATATTTAGCATTGAGAGTATTGTATGATCAACAATTTAAAAAAATACATTTAGACATTGAAAAGGGGTTTATATTAAACATATAACATATACATAGAATATATACATTTCTTTATATAGTTTATATTACGATTATCTTTATCGATATTTTCAATAGTAATGGTATAGTTGGTATCAGTATTGGTAATCAATCTTATGTCGGTATTATTGTGGTTAGTATGACATATATTAACAGTTATGAGGTAGTAGGATATTATTTGTTAGTTGTTGGCATTGTTATATTCCGTATATTTATATGGTTAATCCGAGTAGTATGTATGTCTAGTATGTTCAGTATATCATGTAATTTATTTACAATTTTAATATTATATGTAGTCATTGTAGTATGGTTAGTAGTTGGTGTAGATATAGCATTAGTATTTTGTATGGGTGTAGTATTAGTAGTTGGTATTGGTGTAGTATTAGTAGTTGGTATACGATACATTTGTTTATTAATGGTATACCAACTATATTTCGTATTGGTGTATTACTGGTATTTATTGTGTGTGTAGTATTAGTAATACGGCAGGTGGTGGATGTATATTTAAAGGCCCTTGATTTCATAAAGACTATTAAGAGTTTTGTAGGCGAGTTGTTATTACCCATTGCATTGAGATTTCTTTCGCCGGATAAATACATCTATAGTGGAGTGTAGCTGTAAACCTACAATGTAGGTCCTACATGCGACGTGTCCCTCTCACGAGAGGAGTCTGCTGCAGTCGATGTGTTATAGTCAGAGCAGGGCAGTATCAACGATACAGCATCTATTAAAAAATCAGTATCGTAGATACTTTTGTATTTGTATCTATTATAAAAATTAAAAAATTTTTAATCATTTTTTAATTTTTAATTAAAATATTTGTAATCGTATCTATTAGTTATAAATAGTATCTAAGATACGTATTTACTAAGAAAATTATGTAAACAAATACAAATACATTTAATTTAATATATGATTTGGATAACATATGTATTTTATATCAATATTTTATAATATCGTATTATAAATTAATTTTAATATATATTTTATAATATAAATCATCAATATATTTTTTAATAAAATATCTTTTGTAAATATTGAAATCAATTCATTGTTAATAATTATGATATATAAATATAGTGCTTTATTCTCAAAAACCATTATATACACATATTAAAAACAAAGATTTATTTTGATAATATATTTTATATAATAATTGATTTATAATTAAAAATTCTAATAAATTCATAAAAAATATAAATAAAACATAATTATAATAATTTAATATATATTTAACAATCTATATACAAATATATAGCTTGTTCCTCAGTTCATTATACGTTATCTACATTCCTATCTAGCATACATCGCTATCGGTAATTCCTTATTTGTGCACATCGTGTTATCTCTTAATTCAGTGGTTCCCATCCTTTTTTCATCATGACCCTTTTTTTGATAATTAAGAATTAATTTTTAAAAATACCATGACCCGATGACAAATTTAATTTATTTATTTTGTTATTATAAAATTTAGTTAAATGATAGATTTGTATTAAATTGTAAATAACACGTGAGCACTTTTTTTTAAATGAACATTTTTTTTTATAAATTTGCCCATGACCCAAATAAAAAAGCCATTGACCCATAGGTTGGGAACCATTATCTTAATTGGTCTAAATATATTCTCATAGGCCTTCCTCGAGAGCGTCGTCAGTGTTGTGGATTCAAGAGTAATACTTTACTCACTACTTCGCTTCTGTTTCTCCAGCAGTGACCGTAGAACCTCAGTCGTTGTTCGTGTATATATCTGTTATTCTTGTAATTGTGCCGTACAACTCCTTATTTGTAACGTTGGTATCTACATTACTTATTTAGTGCAGCACGCAGCATGCGTGTATAGGATCAATCAACTTTTTTATCTAATTTTGAAGTTAGAGTCCAAGTGATAGAGCCATATACAAAAACAGTCTTAACTGTAGCTCTAATGTAGCTTTAATGTAAATGTAGCTCTAAAGGTTGAATTTACAGATGATATTAAGGCTATTCAAGGCTGCCCATGCACTCCCGATTATTATGCTTACATAATATTGAGTTGAACCAATATAACTACCTAGATATTTGAATTATTATACACGTTTTATATTATGGCCCGATAGTATTTTAATGTTTATCAGGTTTTCGTGATTTAAACACATGTATTCCATCTTGACTGCTTTTTATATGTAAACCAATATCTTTAGTCGTATATTCAAACTTGTTTAGTAGATTATTTGCATATATCAGACTATTAATTATTATAGCTATATCGTCAGGTTAACATTTTTCATGTCGTTGATCTCTTTATTCGGAAACAATTTTGATTTTTTCTCAGTATAGGATCTATCTCTAGTCTTATAGATAGATAGATAGATAGATATATTTTATTGGATTCATTAATGTCGTTCTTTTTTTTTCATTTATTATTCTTTTTCGTTTCTTTCTTCATTATCAAATGGCTTCAAAATAAGACCTTGATCTTTTCGGGTTGTTGCCAGTGATTTATTCATACATGGGACAGGAACAGTGATTGTTTAATCATAATAGTTAGCTATATATTTCGAATTTACATAAAAGATAATAATAAATAAATAAAATACAGTAGATAGACAAAATTTGACATTAACAAAAATCAAAATCAAAATAATAATAACAAAAATAATTCATACATACATATATATTTGATATAGATTTTTTATTTTATTTTTTTTTAGTTATTTTAATATGTTAATTTTATTAAATTAATTTTAAATTCATTAATTTTTTAATGAAAAGTTAAAACTTTTAATTCATCTAGTATTTAATAACATCAGGTTATATATAATAGCTGCAATTGGAGTTAGTGTGATTCCCGATAGTTTTTTTTTGTGATAGAAATAACTACTTTTTTATGGAAAGGAAGTAAGCATCCTTCATTCCATATGTCTACTGGCTCTTGAGAATATACACTATTGCATAGGTTTAGTAAGATTTATTGAAATTCTCCTAATGTCCATACTTGAGCTGGTATTTCATCTAAACCAACTTCTTTTCCATTTTGTATGCATTTCGTAGCTATCATATTCATCTATTGTAAAATGCCTTTTTTTATATCTAGTTCATTTTGTATAGTCAATGTACTTTCATTGTTTGATGTGGGAATTTATGGTTTATAAAGTAGTTCCTTGAAATGGTCGTTCCATAGTTGAATTCGTTATTTTCCACTGTTTGCTTTAAGTTTTGCTCTGTTTGAGTTATTTCTTCCACTAACTTCATTTACTATTTTTAGAAAATGGTGTATTACAATAGTATCTTAGAAATTACCTTTTTAATAAATTATTATGTAGGAGGGTTTGTATTCTGGGATCATTATTTTCACTTATAGAATTTACTCGTGTAAGGTGCATAACTGGTATTGTTAAAAATAGACGGATGGCCGTTAAATTTCCAATAATACATTGTGTATAAAATACAACAATAGAAGTATATTTGAGTAATTTAAACCACTGTTTAACAAAAGACCTAATTAATCTATCCATAAGACTCAATGAATTAAGATATATATTAGAGAAGTTATCTTATGTAAAACATTTGGTATAAGAAAAGATTTAAGTATATCAAGTTTGTATTGAGGTTTTAATAATGCTTTTGTTATTAATAGTAATTTAGATGTTAACCTAATTATTATTGCACTATGTGTATTATTTGTATTATCTATAGGTCCTATTTTAATACCTATGTATTTATATGTATCATCAATAGTCAATAATTTAAGGGAAATATTATGAATTACTATAAAGCTATATGATTTCACTGTTTTTTCTTAGTGTTGTTTCCTATAATGTTAAGAGTTGCACTCTTTGCTCTATTAATATCAAGCCCGCATTATAATAAAGCCTCTACTTGGTCTTGAAGACTAATTTCATCCTGTGCAAAGAATACAGGATCATCAGCGATTGCAGTATATTTAACAATGATATTATTAGGTATACTAATAGCACTGGTTAAATCAAAATTTGTTAATTAATCAATTACTGCATTAAACAATAAGGGTGATATGGGATCACCTTGTTTATTTTCGCGATTAAATTATATACTAGGCGATATACCTGTTAGTCTCATATTTAAACTGAGTATTACAATTGGTGATAGGTTTTCGGTAATAGGTACAATACGGTTATACCTACAGCTATGTTATAAATAGAAATACTAGCATCGTGAGAACCCGATGCCTCAAATATCTTAGATACATTGAGTAAGCATACTTTAAGGGACGTAATGGTTGTTTATGTTGATATGTAATATTATTTAATAAAAATATATTCTCAGCAATACCATCCTTCTAATGAATGCCTTTTGACGAGGATATAACACTATGTTATTTTCAATACGTTAGGCTAGTATTTTATGAAGTAATCTATGTATTAGTAATGCTGATTACTCGATCGAATCATTACTAATTACATAGTATATGTTGAAGGATATATAGTATGTTTACATTTAGGTATTAATGAAGTCAATCCACATTTAAATATAGATGGTACAATCGATGTTAAGTAAACGTTAAAACGTGCAGTGCACGTCGTGTTTAAAAGTGTTTAAAACCTATATTAGATAAATAATTGTTCTTAATGTTATCAATGGGTACACCATCATGACATGCATTACAGCATTCCTGAACTTCACTAAAACTTATAGGCCTCAGCCATGGGTATTATCCATGGGTATTATCCAGTGCACTGTATTATTCACGAATAATAATATCAGATAGTTGCCTAAAAGTTCTTTATAATTGATTTCAAGTTCTTAATTAATTATGATTCATACATTAACTAAAATCCATACCCCGAATTAATTCTCTTATCTCTGGACCATTAAGAATTCCTACATCAATTTTCGCGTTACTTATGTGTGGGAATTTATTTCTTTTGTATTGCACTGAATTTAATTCTTTATCGAAAAATTATAGCAAAATATTTATTAAGTTAATATTTTAATATAAAAAGAAATAAAAGACATCTAATGCTATTTCCTGCAACAGCTTGTTTTTAATTATTTTATTACAGTAGTCCCGATTCGCGGGATCCCATAAACATATGTGACTCTCGTAAAACAAGATTATATTTGATACTTTATTAATTTCTTCCGACATTTTTAATAATGCTTATTTATTGTTTATCAATAATTATAGAAAAGTCTTTGCATTTTTAATAATGCTTATTTATTGTTTATCAATAATTATAGAAAAGTCTTTGCGTTTGGACAACATTTTGCACATATAGAAAACATGTTTGCTATTCATTTTGCTGCAAAGTTGCTGCGATTTTGCAGTGATTTTGCTCGTGAATGTTTTTTGCTGCAAATTTTGCCGTGGTGTACACACCTGGCGATTTTGTTCGTCGTGATTTTTGCTGCAAAGTTGTTGCGACTTTGCAGCAAAGTCACTATATGTGAACGCAGCTTAATACGTTAATTAAATTATTCATTAAATCAAGTTTAATATGCAGAGGTGAAAGAAGAATTAAATCGTATGGTACTTTTAATATGATATTTTCTATTAATTGTAAATTTCTATTAATTAATTGTAAATCTCTATTAATTAATTTTACATTTCTATTCATTATATTACATTAATATAGTTAACATATATTAATATAAGTAACATTATTTATATTTTAAATAGTATACAAAAATTAATATATATATTACTAAAATTTAGCGCATGAATATTAATAGTATTACTTATTTTCAAAAAAAAATACATCTTGTTCATGATTTTAAAAACATTTGAAATGTAATAAAAAAACTAAAGCCAACTTTGAAAAACCGTTTTAATATTTAAAATCAGTATTAAAAGTAATCTAGATTAGTTAAAATATTTCAATTGAGAACAATGAAGCATACCAGTGTTGTTATTACATTATTGTTCACTTAGAATATAATTAGAAGGGTTTTTTTAATTGTGTCTAATTTTTTGTTATTAACTATAGTTACTATCTTACTATAGTTACTGGTAGCACTTTAGTGCTACCCTCCAATAAAGTGTAACGTCGTTTGTTGATATGTCCTCCTCATTTGGCATACAAGAACAATATCACATGTATACAGTATAATACAATGTATGGTACTAATGTATCATATTTAAACTCTATACTCATTCGAGTGTGATCACATGCATACTTTTTCAATAATAGATAATAGATATGTATGTTAAATCTATTAATAGTATATATAGTAGGTTATGTTTGTTTAGATTTGATTATTTCTAAAGCATTAGTCCAATGTTTAAATAATAATAACATTACCATTTATATTCTTACTTTTTATAAAAAATAGATGTCTTATATTGATTAATATTAAATAATAATTGCATATATATATATATATATATATATATATATATATATTTATTATATGGAATTGTGTGTAATATGGGTCAGTGTGTGATACTAGTCACTGCGATATCTCTGTAACCATTGTTCAAATCAAAAAAAAAATATATACAAGATTTATTCAGTTTCATATTACTATTAATAATGAGTATTTTTTATTTTAATATTTGTATTTATATTCCTAATATTGGTCATTATATCAAAACATAATTTATTTATCAAAAATGTTCGTTAATAAATCTACTATTAATTAAATATTTCAAAGCACCTTTGGAAAGTTTAATTAAATACGAAGAATATAAATGTATACATTCTACTATATATTCAATAGTAAGTGCGTTGGGGTTATTTAACAGGTGTATCAAATGTTTGCAATACGGGCCACCTAATGTAGTAATGCGGGTCACATGACCAATGAAAATGCTTGATTCTATGTTACTATTTTACAATATTATATAACTGAAATAAAATGATAATATAACTTATATTATATAAGTGCTTGCGACAACCTGCGTATATTCATCATCGATATAAAGACAGTTTCTTTGTATGGAATATGCATACATGCGTTTATTGATAGATCGAACTATTGCGAGAGTGGTTATAATGAATGTGTAGTTTATTATCATATACATTACAATTAGGGAATATAACGTCTATGATTATTACTCATTATATATGCATGTCAACAAGCTCACAAATGGATAGACTGCAGATAATTACAAAGTCGAATTGGGAAAACAACTTAAAGAGTTAGATATTTATAAATAAGACCTCACCGCATCTCATAAGAAAATTGAAGACATAATAATTGACAAGTACTATAGGGAAATATAGAAATAAAAAACAACGATTGATCACAAATGACATACTTAATCTTTGCGATGAAAGACAATCTAAAAATAAGAATAATATAGAACTTAGTAAACTTAGCAAATATAGAAAAGTCAATAATCAAATACGCAAAGACATGCATATATTAAAACAGCATTGGATACAGATACAATGTAAATCAATAAATGAAGACATGACATATAGGACATAACAAAAGAGCATACGAAACTCTCAAAAGCCTCACAAAAATGCCAGCAAGAAGCACTTCGATAATAGAAGATAAGAACGGACAACCTCTAGCCGAATAACACTTTATTTTAAAGCTATGGATATAATAATTGTCAGGAACTTTATAAATGAATTATTATGAATTACAAATTTTAAAATCAGAAGTTGAAGATTTTATAAAAAGCTAAAAGAAGGTAAATCTCCTGGCATTGATAATATACCTGGTGAGTTACCAAAATACGGATGAGACAAAATGTTAATGTGTTCTCAGAATTATGTCAAATATCTTGGTCTAACAAAGAATGGCCAAAGTAGTGGACAGATTCCCCAATAATAGCAATTACAAAAAAGGCAATCTCAGAAAGTGTGAGAATTATAGAACTCTGAGCCTTTGCCACTCAAGCAAAGTTTTATTGAGAAATATATTGAATATAGTAACCTCGTAAGCTGAAGTACTTTCGGAAGAACAAGCTGATTTTAGGAAATAAAAAGCACCACTGAGCAGATATTTAATTGTAGAAATCTAATTGAAAAACAGTTTGAAAGCTAAAAGTAATTATATCATAATATCATAGACTTTAAGTAAAGCGCAGAGATGTTAATAGCATGGCACATATCGGCACCTTATCTATGGAATAAACTACCACATAAACTACGCTCCACTCAATCCACCAACTAATTTAAATCTCTATTAAAACATATCTATTTGCTATTGCATTTCCCTGATCACTATTTTATCACTATTTACAATTTTATTTACTATATATATTAATGTGAAGTATTTTCTGTATTCCTATTGTTCATTATTATTAGTTATATTATCTTCGTTTATGTTCGGTTATATTGTTTTTTGTTTTTACTTTAGAAGCTTGATTGCTATGGTACAGAGACTTTAAAATAAATTAAATTAAATTGTATCCAAGGTCAGATATTCAAGACAACTGTTGGTGTGAGACTGATATGTCTACTATCTCATGCGCTCTTCAATTTATTTCTTGAAGAAATTATGGCTGGCATTTATAAGAACATATATCTATAATATCAATTGGTTGCCAAAATCCATCTATTCTCAAATTCGCCGATGATATTGACTTGATATCTGGATCAAACGATGAACTACAAACACTCACAAACAAGCTATCAAATTGTTCTAGCCAGTATGGAATGCAAATTAGTGCAGAAAAGATCAAGATAATGGTCAACAGTAACAACAGAAATATTCATTCCAACATCCAATTATATGGAAAACTAGAAGAGGTAGACCAGTTTATACATATATCGGTGCTACAATTAAAAAAATAGCTCAAGCGACTCTGAGATTAAAATAAGATTAGCTCAAGTTACATCGGCTATGATAATGCTAACTATAATCTGGAATAGCAAGATATCCATTTTAAGGTCAAATATAATTTCTATTGCTCTCTCGTATTGTCTATTCTAACTTAGGGTTGCGAATATTGGACTATAAGTGCCTTTTCAATAAAAAAAACTACACGATTTCGAAAACAAATCTCACAGAACACTTCTTGGAATAACATACAAAGAAATGAAGACAAACGAATATATTAAAGATATGATGATAAATTTAATTGGTACATATGAACCAATATTACAATCCATCCGTCGAAGAAAACTAAAATGGTACGGTCATACAATTATACATGAAAACCTCAACAAAACAATCCTCCAAGTTATGGTTGAGGGTAATCGCAAATATGGTAGACCCAAAATAAAATGTATTGATGATATCAAAGAATGGATAAATATGACTCAGTCTGACTTAATGGTGAAGCTACACGACAGCAATGATGGACGAGGCATTGTATAGCAGCCAACTCATTGAGTTCCCCTACGATTCGCGAGTCAAGGGAATAAAGTAAAGTACATTACAATTGGTAGTAATTATCAATATATAGGTATAAATAAATAATATTAATTTAAAATTTAGTAGGATTTAGTAGTACACTTTTAGAAAAAAGAGTTTTCCAGCGTTTATTAAAATATAGAAAACTCTTTTCTTATAATGTAGAAAACTCTTTATTTAAAAACTATTTTCTATCTACTAATACGGCCAAATACTCTACAAAAGAGTATTCCATATCATAACAGATATAAAAACTACGAAAAGAAATTTCCAGCGTTTATTAAAATTTAGATAACTCTTTTTTTATAATATAGAAAACTCTTTATTTAAAAACAGTTTTCTATCTACTAATACGGTCAAATACTCTACAAAAGAGTATTCCATATCATAATAGATATAAAAACTACCAAAAGAGTTTTCCAGCGTTTATTAAAATTTAGAAAACCAATTTTTTATAATGTAGAATACTCTTTTTATATGATGTAGAAAACTCTTTTTATATAATATAGAATACTCTTTTTATATAATGTAGAATACTCTTTTCTTTAGAATTGATGTAAATATTACCTAAATTATAGTTATATTAATTATTTAATATTGAACAAATAAAATATTATATCTTTTATTTATTTTAATATATTTAATATATTGTTGTTTATCAAAATTAATTATTAATTATTTTTTTAATTGTATATTTAAGTTAATATACTGCTTTAATAAATAAAATATTTATTTTAAAAACTAAATTATTTAAGTATCCTATAGATTTTTCTAAATTATCAACTATAATTGTAATGATAATTATATTGATAATACAATTAGAATTCATGTTGAATAATTGCTCGATAATGAATATGTAGCAATTGAATATTGATTAAATATTGTATTCAATTTCACTTCTTTTTTGTATTGACGTTTATATAAAAATAATAAAATTAAAACAAACTTTTTGGTATTTCTTTCTTTTTTTTTTTAGTATTTTTTATTTTCCTCTGACTAATAATATTATTTGACTTTATTTTTAATTACTGTAATATTAACAGTATGTATATAGAACCTTATGTGTCAGTAGATCTTCTGGGAGTCGACTCCGTTCCGCAAGTAGTCAGTTAGTTTAGTAATAGTTATATGTATAGTTATAATGTGTTAAGTCTGATAGCTAAGCAAAGAGTGCCTTGTTAAGTATAATATAGTGGGCGTGTCTGCTTATAGTATTGGGCGTGTCTAAGCTATATTACACCCCATTATTAGATTATAAATTAATTCTAATTAGTATTGATAATCTAATCTAATAACTTATTGTATTTAAATAGTTCTTCTACAGATTTATATGTATCTTAATAATAATAACAATAATAATAATACGAAGTAAATAACCTTAACCCATAATAGAACATTTTCTTTAACATTCTATAAGTCTGTCGGGTGGTCTAACTTCCCTACTAGATCTCGTTATCACTACCTCTTTCTCAACAGGTATTAATTCAATTATATTTCTTCTAACGATAGAGCGATCCGTTTCAACTAGATATGTCTATCGTTGTCATTAGATTTCTTTAATAAGGTTCCCATCCTATCTAAATCCTTTATGTATACATTATATCCTTCGTCTATGAACTTCTTCTGCTTTGAGAACTTATTATTATGATATCTTTTCTAATCTATTTTTCTTTTCTCCATCTGTTTTCTGTAGAATTCGTGTTTTTCTTTTGTAAGCATTTGATCTTCTTGGAAATCTGGTAATGTGGTACTTAATTTTCGATTCATTAACAATTCTCCAGGAGAGATTCCAAATGATAATGGTATTTTTCGATGACTTAACAATCCTAAATATGGATCGTTAGATTTTTCCATTATGTTCTTCAATATTTGGATGGATCTGTCGGCTACTGAATTTCCTCTAGGGTATTTCGGGGAAGACGTAATATGTTTAAATTGATATTTTCTAGAAAATTCTTTAAACTCGTCCGAATTATATTGTCTTCCGTTGTCCGAAATGACGTTTTCCGGTATTCCGTGTCTTGCGAATATAGATTTGATAGAATTAATAACAGTTATTGATCTCTCATCACGGATCAACATTGTTTCGATATACCTTGAATAATAATCGACAAAAACTACGTATTTAGACTGCTTAAACTGATATAGGTCTGTTCCTACTGTTTCCCAAGGTTTGCTTGGAACTGGAACTAATTGTATTGGCTCTCGGTATGTCTTATTACTTACTCTGCATTGATTACAATCTCTTACTTTTCTCTCAATGTCTCTCGATATCCCAAACCAGTGAACGCTATTTTTAGCCCTTTCAAGACATTTGGTAATGCCCAGATGACCAGTATGAATATCTTCAATAATCTCGTTTCTATTTATTTCAGGTATAACTGCATGATTTTGATACGTTAAACATCCTTTATTTATTGATAAGTATTGTTGATTATTATAGTACTTTTCGGTATCTTTCTTCCAGCTGTTTTTATTTGTCCTTGATTAATATATTCTTTGATTCTCATGATCTCATTATCTTTTTCTTGCATGTTTCTTATCCTATTTATTTTTGCTGATTCTCCTGGTAGAAATGAGTGGCTTACCATTTCTTCCACTTCGTTTGAAGTATCGTATTTTCTACGTCTTTATTAAGATATCTTGATAATGCATCTTCGGATATATTATATTTTCCTGAAATATGTATTTCGGTTATTTCACCAATCAATCTTACTACCCCTAATGCTACTGAAGCTCTACATGATAATAAACCGCATATTTGATTTTCTATAAACATTTTTTATTGAATCTTTTTTCTTTTATATTTGATTATACTTCTTTGTTTTATTTCTCTTTATTGACACTTATATAAAAATTAGCAATTAAAACTAACATTTTAGTTTAAAAAAATATTTTACATTCATTACACTATTCTAAAGTATTACTAAAAAATTTCTAAAACTTATTTACTGAAATAAATTTATAAGAAAAAAAAAAAAAAAAAAAAATATACAAATAAAAATGTTACATACAGTTCTTACCATCTTTCTGAATATACTTTTTGTTATGTTTTATTCGGTTTTATTCAGTTTTACTTCATTTTTTTCATTTATACTAATACATCTATATTTTTGTTTAGTGTATTATTTTATAGTACTTATTATTTATTTTAGTTATTTATTTATAAATAATTAAATGATGATTTCATAATTTTATGGCAAGTTCAAACAATTTATATTATTTTTCTATTTTATTCATTGTATCTATGTAAACAGGAAGTCATCTAATATTTTATAATATTTTATTTATATAGTTTTTTTTGACTTGCTTTAAAATTAAGGGTAATTGTCTCGATAAGCTTTAGCTTCTACAAAAACCCTGGTGTAAACCTAAATCTGATAATAATAATAATAATAATAATATTACAATTTTATTATTATTGAATTTAAGTTAAATCTAACTTAAATGAAATTATATATTATATTGTAATATACGAGTTAATACTTTCATGTTTCGATACTATTTACTGAACTAAACTAAGACCTACTAATATTTATTTTAATATTTTATTTTATATTTAAACCCACATCAACAACTTAACTTTATTTATAGCTAGAAGAATATTTTAGTAAATAGTTTTTATATGTATTAATAGCTAAAAAACTCTTTTAGTAAAGATTTTTTATATTTATTAAAAGTTAGAATACCTTTTGGTAAAGAGTTTTTATATTTATTAAAAGCTAGAATACTCTTTTAGTAAAGAGTTTTTATATTTATTAAAAATTAGAATACTCTCTTGCAAGAATTTTCTATTTGCTTAATGTTCGAAAATAGTTATAATACAGGGACACTTAGAAAACTATTTTTCGGTGGTATAGAAAACTCTTTTTTCTAACAGTGTAGGTTTAAAATGTAGCGCCTTTATCGAAAAGTGCAATACACTACATTACATGCTTATCCACTTTATTTATATCGATGGTGAAAAAACATCCGAGCGCTGTTAACTTAACAGTGTTAAGGCACGAAGGCGAAAAATATATATCTATATAAGTTCCACATATAAGTGGGAGACAGATCTATCTGTCTAACGAAAAACACGCAACACCACTAGTGTCTTTTCTACCATTAGTGGGGTAGGAAAATAAATAGTTGTACCAGTTTCTAGTTAAAACAGAGACGTTAGTTTCTCTAGTTTACATGAAGTGAATACAAGTATCTCGACGTCAAACTAATGTCTGACGAAAAATAAACACTAATTAGCATAAGTTGTATTCACAATATCAATTTAAATTAAGATAACATTAAGGGGATCCCGCACATAACACGCAATTTTCCAATTTCGTGTATAACTAGATAGGAAAAATCTAGGTCCACTAAAAAAAATAGAACTGAAATTCTATTCATTCAATTGACCATATGTTGTGTGTAATGTATTCATAACATATACATGCATAGGAAAATAGAAAGTTATTTTTAATATTATTATTTATTATATTATATATATTTAAATTAAATTAAAAATTAGCAATACTAAAATGATGTTATTTCTATAGAAATTATCATTTTATACAATGAATTCTATACATATTATAAATTAACTCTCTATTTTATTATTCACATAATTAAATTCTATACAAAGCAAAAAAAATTAATATTATAATTATAATAGTTTTTATGTTCTATATTTTTGAATGCACATACCTAGCGCGAAATAATTATTCTGAGAAACAGCGTTTGAAGTTTGACAGCAAAACAATGTAATATAGAATAGCATATAATAGCATTATCTTATCTTTAAAAAACACATTTTTATGCAATTTCTTGACTGAATTCATGTCTAATTTGTTTACAGATACTAAAAAATACTACAATAAGTATTATTATGTAATAAAAAATATTATAAAAAAAAATAAATTATCATCACTTTAAATGTGCGGGATCCCCTTAACGAAATACTTTAATTAATGATGAATACAATACATAGAATTAATTATAAGATTTGTAGTTACTTTTATTATACAAGTTGTATATATTGTAGGTGTAATTAAAGTGTTAATGATAAAATATACTACTCAAATATTTTACTACCTATGTCTTTTATATATGGGCGACATCAACAGAAAATATGATATATTATGTTGAGTCCCTTTAGAAGTAAAAATCATATTACTATCACTCACAAAAATATCCTAGTCATTTTCACTAGGTAGCCTAGTAATTTATGAAATAAGCTAGTCATTTATATAAATGACTAGCTTGTAAACGTATTATTTCTTATAAGCTAGTATTTTTTCAAACATGTATCATCCGCTAAAATTTATAAAATAAGTTTAACATGGTAATATAGAAATGACTAGCTTATAAATGATAAAAACCAAAAGGCTAGTAATTTTAAATAATAAATATATAAACACTAGCTTGTAAACTAAAATGACTAGGTTATACGTTTTATAAAATGACTAGGTCAGGATTTCACAATATTTCTTAAATTTTAGGCTAGTAAAAATGACTAGACTAAATGTTAAATGTATAATAATAACCTAGTCATTTATATATTCAAATAAATCTATATACGCATATATATATAACAATCAATATATATATATATATATATATATATATATAAATATATATATATATAAATATAATCAAGTGATATAACTTAAATATTAAATTGCATGCAAATAGATGTATACAAATATATTTAATATTAATTAGTTAATAATAAATATATAGTTAATAAAATATCCCCCCTAAAAAATTATTACAAAATAAATTATTTAAAATGTATAATAATCATAAATATTAGACATTGAGAATATATAATCAATTTATATATTATTAATATATGTTGCATTAAATACATATTTATAGACTCAAATGTCAATGATATCTGAAATTAAAAATATTTAGGTTGTCAAGCAGAAATTTAAAAAAGTTTAAACAATTATTTCAAAATAATGACTCTTTTCTGTTGAATTGATGTAAATATGACTAAATTAAAGTTATATTAATTATTTAATATAGAACAAATAACATATTATACCTTTTATTTATTTTATTATATTTATTATATTGTTGTTTATCGAAATTAATTATTAATTATTTTTTTAATTGTATATTTAAGTTAATATACTGTTTAATAAATAAAATATTTTGTTTTAAAAACTTAAATTATTTTTTCTAAATTATCAACTACAATTTTATCATAATTATATTGATAATACATTTCATGTTGAATAATTGTTCGATATTGAATATGTATCAATTGAATATTGATTAAATATTATATTCAATATTACAATTTTATTATTATTGAATTTAAGTTTTAATCTTATTTAAATGAAATTATATAATATATTGTAATATATGATTTAATTCTTTCATGTTACGATACTATTTATTAAATAGTATTTACTACACTAAGATACTAATATTTATTTTAATATTTTATTTTATATTTAAAACTACATCAACAACTTAACTTATTAATAGCTATAATAATATGTTAGTAAATAGTTTTTATATGTATTAATAGCTAGAAAACTCTTTTAAAAAATTATAGTAAACAAATATTAATTAATATTAAATAATAAATTATTTAAACAGAAATAAATTAAAATCTAGCCTACCTAGTAATATTTATATTAAAATGACTATCCTACCTAGTAATATTTGTTTTAGAATTACTAGCCTACCTAGTAATATTTATATTAAAATGACTAGCCTACCTAGTATAATTTGTTTAAAAATAACTAGCTTACCTAGTAATATTTGTTTTAAATTTACTAGCCTACCTAGTATTGTTTATTTAAAAATGACTAGCCTACCTAGTAAAAATGACTAGCCTAACCAGTCGTCTTAGACCAAATCAAAATGACTAGCTTACATGTCTAAATGACTAGGATATTTTTGTGAGTGTAGTATATTCTAGAAAACTACACTTAATCTAATAAATTCAATTATTATTACGATTTAGATAAATTATTTCAAATTTCTCCGTAATCTCTATTAATTTGAATACACCTAATGGCATATTTACTCAAAATTCTATTAAGCCAAAATGCCTACATGTATTTATATATATATATATATAGGCTATATGTCTTTGATATAATATTTAGATTATTTATAATTATATATATAAAGGTTAATAAATATAATTTATATCCGTAATAGTATGTTGAAAAAAGGTAGCCTACTATTTTGTTTACATATCATCAGTATAATAAAATATACATGGATAATCTATTTTTTTAAATACAACTTAGTAGTAATATTATTCTGAGAAAAATTAACTTAAACATTACTTATCAAGTTAATTATTAAACGTAGGCATACTTTAATAACTAAATAAGAAAATTCTAAATAATTTTCATAATGGTGTTGAACATGTCTCTAAATTGCCTAGATTAATTGTTTACCCATTTTAATGTTATAAATATATAGGCTACTATAAAATACATTATTGAGTTATGAAGAGGACGGAACGGGGTAGTGGCCGAGAACGGAGTAGTGGTCGTTTTAATTAACGCTTAAATGGTGCTAAATAGGATAACAAGTTCTATATACAATAATTAGATAATCAAAATATCTATAATATAAAGTAATTTTTTTTAAATAATTAATTAATTACTCTAATTTATTACAAAATAATTTTTTGTCAAATTTTAACAAAAACATGATTATATATATTTATACTTATTTATATGTGTGAGTGTGTGTGTATATACTTAAATAATTGAATAAAATAAGGTGCGTATACATCATAAATATAATTATTTAATATTATATAATTAAACAAATATAAATCGAATACATTACGAGACACCTATTGCATATTCTGATACTATCGTCCACTACCCCGGACTTGCTTTATTGTAATGCTTTTGTATACCTAACAAATAGTTAATAATATTCAGTAATATATACAAGTGAAATCACATGTGATACTGCAGTATTCTAAACTTATATGATTTATAGCAAATTCAAAAAAAAGTCTTGAAATTCAGTATTTATAATTATCAATATTTTATAAGTATTCTGAGGCATATAAATTATCGGCCACTACTCCGTTCTCTCCCCTATATATCTATTTTAAATTTATATATTTCAGAATGAAGAAAATAATATACATATATAAAGTACGTTTGAAATATATTGTATAGGATTCCTGAGAATATTTGTAAACACATCATGAAAAAAGAAATACATAATTATATCATTTTAGATTATAAAATATTTTTTATTATTAGGGGAAAGTAACCGAATACGGACAGTGCCCGAATACGGACACTCTCTATAAATCCTACAACAAAATGTTTAATTAATAAAATATTCATAATTATTTAAATAGTCTAAAAAAATATTTTTTATTTTTTTATTATTCAAAATATTGCTGATATATCCAATAAACTGATTTTTGTATTACGTTTTTAAATTTATGAAAACAAATGTCAACTTAAAACCTTCTCAAGAATATACAAATGTATAGATGTAAAATATAACATTATATTATTAAAAAATAAAGAATTCTAAAATGATATATATAATTTCTATATTTGTTATCAAATATTCATTAAGTTATAAGCATATATCTAGAGGTCATATAAGTTCCTAAAACGGACACTTTAGATGTCTTAATACGGACACCCTATAACCAATCAGCGCGCAGCGTATGAAGTATTTTGATATTTATAAAAATCGCGTGCGTTATAATATTAATACCACCAATAAAGATAAAATTATAAATTGTATTATTTAGATACTTAAATTGTATTATTAATTAAAAAATAATACAAATAAATAAATTATTAACTAATTAAATTAGAATAAATTGTTCATAAAATGTATTATAAATAATGTAATTGTAGTTTGTCTGATTGGTTCATCAATAATATATAGTTAATCTTGTGGTATATAGGGTATCCGTATTATAACAAATGGTGTCCGTATTCGGACATGGGTACCGAATACGGACACCCCCGTTATCTATGGAATTAAAAGATTAAATAAAATTTTAAAATCACAATGATATCTATAATGATAAAATATTGATATATTGTAATTTTTGAATAAAAATAAATAGTCATAAAATGTTAAGACCATTTATTGTTAAAGAGTCCGTATTAGGTTACTTTCCCCTATTTTTATATAATTATTTTAGAATATTATCATCCAATCTATGTATTTATCAGTCAACTTTATTATATTATTTATGGTAAGTTATCATTGATAATCTATATTATAAATATAACCTACATGAATAATATCTATACATATATATCATGATATCAAATTAATGAATTTTACAATCACAAATTAATATCTGATATAATTCAGACCTTCAAGATATTAAACTATATTGTGGTTATAGGGAAATAACACTAGTCGACATTTGAACAAAAATTCTCGGAAGTCTGGGTTCTGTTAACTGATTATAGACTAGTTTCACACTTATTCCAAATATATAATTAGTTTTTTCAGATCAGATCAAGTTTTTTTTTTATTTAACTTTGAAAATTTGTGAAAAAATCACAAATATAGTAAAAATAAAGAAAATTAACGGAAATTTAATGAATTTATTTCAATATTATTTGGTATTTATATGTATAATGATTCAAAATAATAATATACCTAGTTAATAATATAATATTGATTAAAAGATTATTTCGATGATTTTGTTCTATATTAAATATTTTATATCCTATTTTTAGACTCCAACAGTAGTCCTAATCATCTATGATGTTAATAGTTGTTTCCTTGATATCTATCTTCCATTGTCAAAATATCCTGATTAAAGCACTCTCATTGTTCTTCACTATAGTCAATACAGTTACCAGGAAAATAGTCTAGATATAAACTGAAAATATGAATCTTTGTGGACATACGAATTTAGATATCAATAAAATATAGAAGCAATTTTTCACGATGTGTACATCTATGATTTTCGATAACATTTTTAATAGTTGACCTTAATGCTAGTCAACTCTAAATTCAATTTCTCTCGTACATAAATCAACAGTTGTGTTGCTCATTAACTCCCTATTTGTTGGTCCATTTTAAATTCCATCTTTAACTTAGTTTCAATGATATGTGGAAATCTTTGTTGTAAATGAGTAAAATCATGTTCCTCATTAACCAATGTTTACACAATTCTTCATTAATCTAAGTTTAATGTGTAATATGCTATAACTAATGGATATATAACATGCCAGAATTAATAAGTGATCATGACTTAGCTTTGTATGAACAAGCTAAATAAATTTTAAAAAATGCTCTTAAATGATAAATCACATTATGTACAATGATTAGCAGACTCGACTATCTCATAAATAGATAAAGCATGGCTATTGTTTGTATCCTGCTTGTCATCCAAAAAGTAACGATATAACCTTTAAGTCTCAACATATATTACAAGTATGTCCATTGTATATTAATGAATTAAATAGAATATTATACATGTAATTATATTCAGTCAATTGTAGATAATATCACAGTCGAATAAATACAAAAGTATTACCATTATAGAGCAATACAGCTTTTCAAATTTTATTTGATGAGTCTATGAATGAACCTCTATTATTATGATTCATGTGATATGTACATTAATACAACAACTCATAAGATAATAGATTGAGATATTGAAATAGTTGTCATGTTGGAATATTCAAAATGGAATATCAGTACTATGTGGTACATGTCACAATGCAGATGTAATATTCGTATATTTTAATGTGCATTTTATATATATATATATATATATATATATATATATATAATATATACTATAGTATATACAGTGAATAATATAGTGTATACAGTAGACCGGTTGTACTAATTTTTTTTTTAGAATTTTATATACCTTCACATCTATAACAATTATGTATGCTATGATGAATAAGTGTTTAAAATTGTAGACCTATATCTTAAATAGTTTTATGTCACGAGACCTTTTTATTTTAACATTGAATACATATAAAATTTAACATGGGGGAGATATAGAAATAAGTTTTATTCAATTTTTATAAAATTGTATGCTTTTTTTTAAGCCAACTATGGATATATCCTAAAACATATATTACAAGTAGTATAAACAATACCAAATATTGTTCATAACAATCTAGATGCCCACATTTTATAAAATAATGTTAGTAAAAAAAAATGTCTAAAAATCGTATAATTTAATATATATAAATTATTACAATTTAATTTAAAAAATTAAAATATAATATTTATAGATAATAATAATACAATTCAAATTAATTATTAAAAAATTAAAAATTATTTTTAGAAACAAAATTAACATCATTTGTAAAAAATTGTGGATTTTTATTTGAAATATGAAATACAAAATAAGTTTACATATTTTTTAATTTTATTTGTATAAAGGACATTTATATCTAACTTATATCCAAAATTCAATATAATCCGATCACTCAAATGTATGAAAAGTATAAATATATATATTAATTTTTAAAAATTAATTATTTTTTTGAATTATTTTGAAATAAATACGTTGTAAAATATATTTTCTCGAGTTTTAGGAGACATTAATATTGGTAATTTGTAGATATAAAAATGAAATATAGATATTATATTAATAACAAATATAAATAATGATATATATTATATTAATTCATTAAATATAATACAAATACATAATTAATTTTAAATATTAATTTAAATATTTGTAAACATTAAAGATATTAAGATGGCGTCATCACTATTATATATGGAATATTATATATTTTATCTTAAAATAATAATTTATATTTCAAACTTTAAATGCTTCGTGAGCAAAGGTAACTATTATTTTATAAAAATTGTTAATACATATTATACTAAAATATAGATATGTATTATATTGTATATGAAGGATTAAAAATTGAATCGAACGAACCGGTCTAGTATACAGTATATTAAATATAATATATAGTATATACAATATATATATAGAGTATATAATAATGTGTATGCATCTATATAAATAGTAATATATTTACATGTATTTTCAAATTTCTGAAAATTTTTTCAAAATATTTCAAAGTGAATAAAAAAAAACTTGATCTGATCTGAAAAAACTAATTACATATATAAATAGTGAAAAAAAACTAGTCTAAGAATATGTATGAAACACAAACCTCAACAATCATGTCAACCGGTGATTATAATCGATGTTGACACCATATTCTATAGAGTATACTAGTAATCTTGAACTCTCAAAATAAGAAAAGACAAATGCATTAATAAAGCAACACTAAATTATTTCCGGAACAGAGTAGGTACTGCTTATTATTCACTCCCATGTAACATTGGTTAATCTAAATCATCAAGCGTATTTATAAAGAACATTGACAATCTCATTATTAACAAATTGTTATGCTCAACATGCATAAATGTGATGTCTTTAAATATTGTTTTTCTCATTTTCGTTTTGTAATAAAAAGTACATATTTGTAACTTTATTTGGGTATATGATCTTACCGGTGGTATAATCATTCGATATTCTAGGTATGATGACTATATATCCCACAGGATTTATAATGGGCCTATAAAACGCCTGACCAACACGATACATCTTCCCTAGTTATTTGATGATTGTAATCAGCATGTTGCTACAACATCCCAAATATAGCCATTATTATTTTATTTACTTGTGGTGTGTCACAACTTATATATATATTTATTTTTCTGTTATTATTATTATTTATTTTACATATAAATTTGACCCAACTAAATTATTATCTATATATGTATTATTAATGTATTCTTAATTTAAGTGATTTAATTAAAAATAAGTTAAAAAAACTTATTATTTATAAATTCTAAAGGATGAAAAATTAATAATTTATAAAATTGTGAAATATAAATTAAACTAAATTAAAAAATAATATTTATTAAATAATGTTAATATTTATCAATGGCATTTTTGATATATATTATAAATTATGACAAATAAATTATTATAAATAATGTATAAAGTAGTCATAAAATTATGAAATATATAATTAAACTAAATTAAAATATATTTATATAAAATTGTTAATATTTATCAATGATATCTTTAGATTCAGCCATGTCTTTAGCTAGCTTCTTTAATTCATCAAATTTACCTCTAAATTTATCCATAGCATCTTCCTCAACAATCGGGTAATATGTATCCTATATATTTGTTTAATATAATAAATAATATAATATTAATACATTTAATATATATATATATATATATGTTTGTAATTTTTATTAGGTGGAGTCCTTTCATCCCATTCAGGAACTTAGATGAAGTTTTCACTTATAACCATATATGGCTCTAATGTCCCTTTAAAGCCGCTATCATATTAAGGCATCCATAGTTTTAACGAGAGCCGATCATTTATTTATACACAATTTTGTGTTATTAGACATTTTACAATTATATAAGATCACTTCTAAATAATATTTTAAGACCCATTTAATAAAATTAATTAATGGTCCGAACGAGGCTCGAACCTCTGTCCTACTGCTTGTATGTCTAACACCTTAGCCACACAGGCAGTTTAGATATGTATATATATATATATATATATATATATTATAAATTTACCTCGTCATCGAGATCTGATGGGAGGTTAGTTTCTGATTCTGGCTCCTATTTAACAATTTATTTATATACAAAATATTTAATTAACAATTTTTATTTGTATTACCTTATCCGAATTACATCCACCATCTTCAATATAAATGTCATCTACGATTTCATAATCCGAGACCTGTCAATTATAATAAGTTATACAAAAACGAATAAATATAAATCAATATTTTACAATTCTATATTGTTCATTCGTGTTCTGTCTCATAAAAAAATAAATACAATAAAATAAAATATATCACCTAATACCAAGAAATCATCATATATATAACAATAAAATAATAATAAAATATAATAAAAATATATAATAAAATATTTAAAAATGTAAAAAGCTACTAAAATAATAAATAAGTTAAACTATAAAAAATCTAAGAAAACTAATGTATACAATACGAACAATTTAAAAGAGCTAAAAAAAGAAAAGATGACCATGTAAACAAAATAACAAACAATACAGATAAGGTGTAAGTGATTAAATATAATTATTTAAAAGTATGTTTTTAATATGCATTGTAAAAGTATTCAAATTCGCCAAAGATAATATGGTTGTATTTAAAGAATTCCATAAACATGCGCCTTTGTAACGAATACTAAATTTCTCATGATCAAATCTTATTTTTGGTATTAAGAATGTTCTATTTAACCGAACAGTATATAAGGAGCAATTATAGGTAAATAACTTACAAATTGAACTATGCAAATAATGCTTGTTATTTATTCTAAACATATATTTATTATATCTTTAAATATAAGAATGTTATGTCTTAAAAAAATTTAATCAATATTGGTTTTGTTATCAAGTTTATATATTGCTCTCATACATTTATTTTGTAAAATTTAAATACATTTTATATTGCTATGGTAAGTACTTCCCCATATAATAGAACAATAATTAATATGACTATGAAAAAAAAGAAAAATATAGCATAGCTAAAGTATTAGTATTAATATTAAATTTATATTTATATCTATGTATAAACTAAGTCCATAGTAGAGTTTATTTTTAATATTATTTATTTGCATTTTCCAATTACGATTTTCGTCAATCAAAATGCATAGGAATTTAATATTAGTTGATTGTTTTATGGCTATATTATTTATTTACTATATTATTTGTTTAACTCTTGTACGATGGAATAAAATTAATTTTGTTTTATCAATATTAAGAACTAGCTTATTACCGCAAAGCCAGTCACATATTAAAACTAGAGTAGAATTTATTTCATATTCTAGATCATATACATTATGAGACTTAAATGTTAAAGTGGTATCGTCAGCAAAGAGTAAAATTGCATTTATTAGTTATATTAGATAAATCATGTATGTACATTACAAATAATACTGGTCCCAAAACTAAACCTTGTGGTACACCACATTTAATCAGAAGTATTTTAGAATTGATATTATTATAGCTTACATATTGATACTTGTTTGTCAAATAGCTTTTAATGACGAAGTTATACCTCTGAAATGGTTTCATATATATATAATTTGTTTAATACAATTTCATGATTAATAGTGTCGAAAGCTTTTTTAAATCAATCGATATTGTGGATATGAATAATTTATAATTTATATTCAAGTAATCAATATAATTTATCAAAGCATCACATGTTGATATAGAATTTTGAAATCCAAATTGAGAATTGTTTATTAAAGAATTTGTATCTAAAAATGAAAACATTCTTACTTTTAAAATTTTTCAAAAATTTGTGAAAATTGTGATGTTAATGATATTGGCCTATAATTCGAGCAATCATTTTTATTTCCTTTTTTATATAAAATTATAACTTTAGATATTTTAAGTACATCAGGATAAACACAATTTTCAATGCATTTATTAAATAAAATTGATAAAATATTACTAATGGAAAAAATAATGTTACGTATTAAAAAAAAGTTAAAATCATGGGAATCAGTACTATATTTTGAATCACAATTATAGACAATATTTTCAATTTCTATTGATGAAATAGTATTTATAAAAATTGAACTCTTATTTCTAGTAATATTTTCATATATATTTTTATTAGAGTATTGTATATTTTTATTTAATTCAACACCTATATTTGAAAAATATGAATTGAACATATTAGCATTTTGTAAATCTGTTAATTTATTATCAATAATAGTTCCTGATTTTTTATTATTTCCTATAACTTTATTTAAAGTACGCCAAGTATTTTTAATATTATTATTTTTATTTTATTTTCATAATATTTGTTCTCTGTATATTTTAATATTTTCATTAAGAACTTTTATAATTTTTATATACATTTATTAGTTGATGATTATTTAAAGATTTTTTATAAATTGTATTCTTTTTACCTATACATTTAATGATGGAAGGGGTTAGCCATGGTTTATCAAAAACTCCAGATTTAATTTTAACTTTTTTTAATGGACAACATCTATTATATGAAATTCAGAATTAGTAAATGTAGAAATACAATTTTTAAAAGATATATGAATATCAGATTGAGTTAAAATGAAAGACCAATTTGTATTAGTCAGATTATTATTAAAATTTAAAATATTTTGATCTGAATGATCCCTAACATATTTATAAGAGTTTTTCGTTTTTGTAATAATATTTTTTTTTAAATACAGAATATCGGTAAATGATCACTGATATCAGTCAAGAGAACGCCATTAAAAAGTGGGAAAGATAAAAAATGTGTGTAAATATTATCAATAATAGAATTTATTTGATTAGTTATATGGGTTGGTTTTGTGATTGTCGCTATTAAATTTAGGGAATAAAGAGTATCAATAAAAAATGTTGTACTTTTATGGGAATTATGATTATTTATATTTATATTGAAATCGCCTGTTAAAATTAATGATTTATTTAGATGATGATTAAATGTATTATATATAATATCAGTAAATTAAATTATATTAAATATAGGTTCTTTATATATACCTGATAGTACATAACCTTATCATAAGCATCATTGACAGATGATAAATTATCAATTAATTTATATTTAATATTATTATTAATGAAAATGGAAACTCCACCTCCACGCTTATTATTTCTTAATATATATTCAGATGAATAATTAGCAATATTAAATAAGTATTTATTAGATGTAGTTAGCCTTGATTCAGTTTTTACAATAATCATAAAGTTTTTAAATATAAAAGGTAATCAGTAATAGAATCGAAATTTTTTGGAATACTCCGAGCATTAAAATGAATAATAGATAATTTACGACATATATTTAAAATGATACATTTTCATAATATTTACACTGTAATTAATGTAATTATATATATATATATATATATATTATATATATATATATATATATATATATATATATTATAAATTTACCTCGTCATCGAGATCTGATGGGAGATTATTTTCTAATTTCGGCTCCTATTTAACAATTTATTTATATTACAAATATTTAATTAAAAAATGTTATTTGTATACCTTATCCGAATTACATCCGCCATCTTCACTATAAATGTCATCTGCGATTTCATAATCCGAGACCTGTCAATTATAATAAGTTATACAAAAACGAATAAATATAAATCAATATTTTACAATTCTATATTGTTCATTCGTGTTCTGTCTCATAAAAAAATAAATACAATAAAATAAAATATATCACCTAATTATTAATGAATTATTAATTACAATAAACTTTTTTACAAATTATTATCTAAACTAAATAAAACAATCAATTATTTATCTATCATTTGATTTATATAAGTATATATATATATATATATATATATATATATATATATATATATATATTATAAAATTACATTGTCATCGAGATCTGATGTGAGATTATTTTCTGATTTCGGCTCCTATTTAACAATTTATATATATAATATTAAATGATCAAATAATGAATTTTATTTGTATTACCTTATCCAAATTACATCCACTATCTTCAATATAAATGTCATCATTTGCTATTGCATAATCCGAGACCTGTCAATTATATATTTGTTATATACATATAATATTATTAATTATTAATGAATTATTAAGGAATTATTAATTACAAACTTTTTTTACAAATAATATCAATTATATTAATACAATCAATTATGTATATATCATTTAATTTATATAAAGTATACTTTAAATCATCATATAAGTATATAAAAATAGTACTTTATTTTAATTACCAATTTAATATATAATTTAAATGGTATAAGATCATAACGGACGGATTGCTAATTTAAATAATCGCGAAAAATGACAAGTTCAACTTGAAGTTGAGTTTTTATAGACTCAGTTTGGGATGTAATCCAGCTAAAAAACAAAGAAGAACAAAACTAAACCAATTAAACCAAATAACCCTCACATTATGTTATTATTTGATAAATATCAATAACAAATATATATATTTACATTCTAAACCCGTCCGTTATGATCGGACACCAATTTAAATTACAAGTAATATTTACTAAATAATCAGTTAAATAAATACTTTCGATTAATTTATCAATTTATCAATTTAAATACATTTATAAACATCAAATAGTTGTTGTTAGTTTACAATTTAGTTTATTTTATAGTGCGATTTAGTAACTATGATATGAGTATTGTCCAATTGAATATATATATTTTAGATCACAGGACATTGAATATACTAACATCATAATATAATATTTATATATTATATATATAATAAGTAAACTATAATTTATATATTTCTACTTATTTTTGTGTATTATAATGCATATATATTTTGTATTTTATAATCCTTCATAATATAATATTGAGATATTGTATATGATAAGTATATTGTAATTTATAAACTTCAACTTATTTATAATGTATTTATTATACATATACTATACACTAATACATATAATATTACTTTATATATATATATATATATATATATAAAAATATTATTTTACATATCATATAATTATAATACATATCATTAATCATAATTACATATCATATATATACTATATTATACAATGTATTATATATGTATGTACTATACATCTTGAAATTGAAATTTAAACTTTTAAAACTTTTTAAACCGTAAATATCTACTCTCAACATGCCCACATGGCATGCCCGAATGATCTTTATCGTATACGTGTCTTGATATATTAGTACCAAAGAAATGTAATGTGATCTATTCCTATGTTAGATAACTGTAATATGATAGAAGTAATGGTAATGTGTACATGTTGTTATTATAAATACATAATCATAAGATATTATATGTATAAACACTTATTATTTGTAGCTTTCATAATATTCTAATATAAATATTATTATATAAAGTAAGTTTCTATTTTGAATATAAAGCGCTTTTCACATTTACGATTTTCGAATCAAATATTGTACAAAAGTGCATTATAGGTAATATATATTAATAAATAAATTTGAACCGAAATATACTGTAATTATACTACCATTTTTATTTGTGATTGGTTAAATGAATTGAAAAAAATATTTTTCATAATAATAAAGTTTTCTAATTATAAAATTTAATTATATATATATATATAAATATAATTAAAAAGACATAAACAAATGTAGTCATTAAATTATTTATTTCAGAAATTATCATACTTTAGTAAAATAAAATATCAGACAAAATAGTATAAATATATATATATATATATATATATAAGCAAACATTTATAAACAACACGCATTCACCAAAATAGATGACGTTATAAAATATATATATATATATACTATTTATTAAGAGGGAATTGCCAATAAATATATAAATAATATAATTCATCATGTTAACATATATGAGAAATAAGATTACATGCTTATTAGAGAAATTGGATTCAATTAATTATGTAATATGGTTCAATTTATTATCAATAGTAGCTAATGACCTACTTTTTTCTTTTTTTTATATATAGCTAATAAACAAGGCTTTGTATAAGTAATTGAAATTCACTATATAAATATCTACAAATATGTTAAAAATATATAATAATTATATATATCACAAATAATTATAAATTATTAGATTGTATTCTAAATAATATCATAAATATGTTTTATTTTTATAATTATGTAAAATATTGTACCAAGTATTTTATCTACATATAAATATATTTCCATTGCAGAAGGTGTTATCAAAAATATTTAATATAAAAAATAGTTATGAATGTTTTAGTAACATTATTTATCATAAAAAAAGTTATGGAGTAAACTAATTTTGAAGTATAAGGTCATATGTTGTTAATATAATTACAAGCTAAACATAGATTTCATTCTAAATAATACCATATATATATATATATATATATATATATATATATATATATATATATATTTATATTTATGTTTATGTACAATATTGTAATAATTAATGTATCTATATACAATTACTATGGTTTTACCATGTTACCGGTTAAAAATCGTAGATGAAAGGAAAATAAGATGTACAATTATAAAATTAGCTAGTGGTGTCGATTTTATTTGAAAAAGGAAACAATAGTTTGATAGCGTCATGTATATGTTTATTTCATAATGTAAACAAATAAAGATATTCCTATATTTTATTTAGTTTTGAAATTTAAAAAAAAATCGATCGTATGCTCATGCTCAAAATGGAAATGTATAAGACATTAATACTAAATTAGTAAAACTATTAGTATTTTACAATAATTATTTATTAACAAATTATTTAGAAGATGACAGACATAGGTATCATCAAATATATAATTGTTATAGTTTATTTCAGATTTCATCACACTTTTTTTTATAAATGAAAGATAATTAATAATATAATATAATTATATAAAAAAATAAAAATTGAATTATAAATGTTAGTAACACATTAACATAGCTCGTCCCTTAAACGTACTACACTGGTTTGGTAAAAGATACGAAAAAAAATTATTTTTAGAAATCTAATAACTCAAAAAATATTCACTTTTTTTTATATTTATCAATAATATTCCCTATTTTTATATTAGGGTGTGTTTTTTGTCAACCACAGGTGGTGCGCAGTTAGTAGAAACAAATATCAAGTGTTTTTCGTCAACCACTAGTGCAACTGCAACCACTAGTGCAATAATTAATACAAGTATTTATGTATGGATATATTTGTATTTAAATAACATTAAATAACATGCATTAATATATAACATATATATATATATATATATATATATATATATATATATATATATATATATATATATATATATATATATATATATATATATATATATATATATATTATTATAAAAATATAATAATAATATAATATATAATATATATATATAATATATATTATATTATTATTATATTATATATATAATAATAATATATTTATATATATATATTATTATTATATATATATATATATATATATATCAGTGTTCATTCTAGGTTTCAGGGCAACTACCAAAAAAAAATTATTATAGGGCATTTAAATATATTTTACTAAGTAAAATGTAGGATGACATATATGGGTAATTTCGCCATCTATTTATAAATTCATTTATGATAAATAATATATTAGATGGACACTTATACCTTGAGGCAATTTAAACCTGTAACAATTGTTACTTACAAAAGCTACTTAGCTACTACGATTACTTATTATTCGTTTACAATTAAATGATTTACATATTGTAATTCTAATACATTGATATCAAATAATTCTTTTTATATTCAATCTTTCAACATTTGATTCATGAGATATTCAGATATTAAAAATTTGAAATTCTAGCATTTATAATATTGAAAATTATGTTGTCGAGATCTTATAATATTGAAAATTATGTTGTAGAGATCTTATAATATTGAAAATTATGTTGTCGATATGTTATAATATTGAAAATTAGGTAGTCGAGATCTTATAATATTGAAAATTATGTTGTCGATGTGTCTTAATATTGAAAATTATGTAGTTGAGATCTTATAATATTGGAAATTAGATGGTTGATATGTTATATTGAAAATTAGGTAGTCGAGAAGTTATATTTTTTAAATTAGATGTTCGAGTAGTTTGATATATAAGTAATTTGGTTCTCGATAAGTTATAATATTATGATTATTGTAATATCATATATATAATTATATATTTATTATAATAATGTAATAGTACTCTATCAAACTTATATATACACTTATTTTTTATATAAATGTATTGGTAATATTACTAATCAATCGAATAGTATATTTATAATTTAAACTTTCATATTATTATAATGATTATTATAAGCATAATGATATATTTCGAGAAACACCTGTATACTATTATGTTAAGTATACATGATTAGTTATTTGCTTGGAAATGTATTTATAGGAATATATAAATAAATAAGTTTCTATATAATACAAATTATAAGATACTAAATATATAATATATATAGTAATTATTTTCAATAATTATATATTATATATATACAATTAACCATATATAATTTATCATACTTATAAATACTTAAAAATACTTATAGGTAGATAAAAATATACAAAAATACCTATATCTATATTAATATTATTATATCATACTGGTACACACTTATAAATACTTAAAAATACTTATAGGTAGATAAAAATATACAAAAATACCTATATCTATATTAATATTATTATATCATACTGGTACACATTATTATATATAATTTATATAAGATATTTTAATTTCATAATATACAAAATTAATTAGAATGTATATTATTATTGTATTGATTATTAAAATGTAATAATTTGTTTGCACATTTTTGTTAATATCTTTTGTTTAAATACAAATTAAAAAAAACATAATATGAATTGTATTATATAATTTAATAAGCTTTCCAGTTATACCAATTTTATCATAATACAATCAATATAAAATATGTCATGCTCATGTATCAACATGCAGTACGTACTCCGTACAATGGTTGATTTTAAATTCAATATATATAATAACTAATAAGTAGTATAATACATGATATATTTTAAACATTATATATTATATATAAAAATAATAATTATGATAAGTATGATAATTAATATATAATATGATATTATTAAATATTAATGTAATAATTATTATTATTATTATAATAAAAATAATAATTTTAAATTTAATAATTAGATTATAATACATTTAAAAAGTATACAGTTTAATTATTATGAATATAAAAAACAGTGAACTTATTAATAATATTGGTGATTAAATGTTTCATTATTTTTATATTTTCATGGTTTTTAATATGTCATATATCACTTTAATATTACGTTTTAAAATAGGATTTTGAATAAATATATAAAAATTACAAATTTTAAATAAAACAATCACGTGATTTATATATATTGGGAGAAAAGAATTGGAATAAAAATAATTATTGAATTAATTTTCATATATTATTATAAATATAAATTGGTAGCAAATTCACTACCCAATATTTAAAGTTTGCTAACCAATTTTCATTTTTGGTAGTGAATTTTCTACCCAATCTAAAAATAGATTATTCTAAATATAGTTCAAGCAGTTTATTATCATATTTCATATTTAATTTGAATTTGAATCTAAATTGTTTGTTTATATAAAATATCAAACGGATATAACAAAGGGAAAATAGTATATATTCGCCATTATTTGAAAAATAATGAATTTATCCTAATGTTATGACCATAGATTTACATTGTAAACTATAAATCTATGGTTATGACAGAAGTTATTCATATTCTCCATTATTTTAATACTTAAATAATAATAGAATAATAATAATACATTTAATCACCATTTTATAAATATTTATTGAAAATCTGCCATTTATTAAATAACAATTCTTTATTATTTTAATACTTAAATAATAATACATTTAATCGTCATTTTACAAATATTTATTAAAAATCTGTCATTTATTAAATAATAAATTCTTCATTATTTTAATACTTAATAATAATATAATAATAACACATTTAATCGTCATTTTATAAATATTCATTGGAAAACTGACATTTAATAAATAATATATTCCTTTAATTATAGATATAACACATTTAATTAATGATATTACAAGTATATTAATAATAACTTAATAATTAAACTTAATCCATATAATTATATATTTAGGGCAGCTACCCACAAAATTAGGGCACTTCCCAATTTGGGTAGCTGGGTAGCTCTAGAATGAACACTGATATATATATATATATATATATATATATATATATATATAATAATAATAATAATATCAGATTCAGTTGATGACCGAGATCAAAAACCCAGGTATGGTATAGAAGTTCTATTGAACTTATCGAGATACCAACCTGCTCTTGGTAATGAGAGAATTAATACAAAATGAATAAATATAAATAAATATTTTACAATTCTATATTGTTCATTCGTGTTCTGTCTCATAAAAAAGCAATACAATAAAATTAAATATATCTCTCAATACCAAGAAATCATCATGTATATAACAATAAAATAATAATAAAATATAATAAAAATATATAATAAAATATTAAAAAATGTAAAAAGATACTAAAATAATAAATAAGTTAAACTATAAAAATCAAAGAAAACTAAAGTCCAAAGGCTAGAGATAAAAATATGTACAATACGAACAATTTAAAAGAGCTAAAAAGAAGAAAAGATGATCATGTAAATAAAATAACAAACAATACAGATAAGGTGTAAGTGATTAAATATAACTATTTAAAAGCATGTTTTTAATATGTATTGTAAAAGTATTCAAATTCGTCAAAGATGATGTGGTTGTATTTAAAGAATTCCATAAATATGCGCCTTTGTAACGAATACTAAATTTATCATGATCAAATCTTATTTTTGGTATTAAGAATGTTCTATTTAACCTAAAAGTATATAAAGAGCAATTATAGGTAAATAACTTACAAATTGAACTATGCAAATAATGATTGTTATATATTCTAAACATATATTTATAAATGGATATATTTATTATATCTTTAAATTTAAGAATGTTATGTCTTAAAAAAATGTAATCAATATTGGTTTTGTTATCAAGTTTATATATTGCTCTCATACATTTATTTTGTAAAATTTGAATACATTTTATATTGCTATGGTAAGTACTTCCCCATATAATAGAACAATAATTAATATGACTATGAAAAAAAGAAAAATATAGCATAACTAAAGTATTAATATTAAATTTATATTTATATCTATGTAGTAAACTAAGTCCATAGTAAAGTTTATTTTTAATATTATTTATTTGCATTTTCCAATTTCGATTTTCGTCAATTAAAATGCCTAAGAATTTAAAATTAGTTGATTTTTTTATGGCTATATTATTTATTTCGATATATATATATACATATATACATATATGATGTATACATACATACATACATACATACATACATACACGCATACATACACGCTCACATACATAACTTCAATTTAATTGTTGATAAATAAATTCGCGCATATCTAAAAATAGCAATAACGTCACAATTGTGACGTATTTTATGATTCATTTCATGGGCGGAGCTTATTATGCGTGCGTTCATAGAGCTAGAGAAAGTTCTCTCTGGATCTATGATCCACTAGTGTGGCGCAGATGGCAAGTGCTGTGGTAAGAATAAACAGCACAATCAGACGTGTTTTGTAACAGTTGGATTTTTACATGCAGTGAATACGAATTTCTCGTACACATGTGGTTGTTCCACCTGTGGTTGACCAAAAACACACCCTTAAGGGGGTTCACGGTCTTTAGATTTCAATGTAATTAGATAGGACTTTTTTTTTGTTGAAAATTCAAAAACTCAAGAAATAATTAAGATTTTCACATAATTTAAATTGCATAACATTAAGATATATTGTGTTAATTGTTCTATAGGAATTCTAAATGATTAGAATAATAGTTTTGAAAATATCAACATTTTAAAAAAATAAAAAAAAATTTAAAATAAAATATTTATTTAAAAAATTTAATTATCAATTATTTATAAACTATACATATAATCACAAATATTTTCTATAGCTACACTATACATATAATACTAAACATACTTTGAAAATTTGAACAAGTTTAGTCAATTATATATTGAGAAATAGAAATTTTCATAAAAAAAACTTATATTCTGAGATAATTGATTTTAAAGATTGACTATATTATTTATCTGCTTTTTGGCATTTATTATTATGGTAAAAGTTAGTTTAGCTAATTCTTACAATTTTTATATTATATTTATATAACGTGTATAATTTGTCTTGCTTTTGAAATAAATTGCATCTATATAAATTATTATTATTATATATTATAGTTGCATATGAAAGAATAAAAATATACAACAAATAAATTTTATTATAATTATGATTGATTTTTTTTTTATTAGATATTATAAAAGTAATCCACTTCCATAATCCTTTGATGAAATTTGCCTTCTTTGTCTTGCCCGTCTCCCTTCCCTAGATTCTGTCACCTGTTTCTTCTTAGAGGCTTTCACTCTTGTAGCATATCTAGCCGCCGCATCTACCCGTAAAATCAATATAATTGAAATATTGTAAATATTTTATGATATTATATTCCAAAATAAACACATTTATCTGACGTTTTATAAATAATATATGATAATTTTAAATAGTTATATAATAGTTATATATTATATATGATAATTTTATATAGTTATATAATAGTTATATATTATATATAATATAAAATTAGATTAGCATAAATATAATAAATTCTAATTGCTTTGTTTCAATATTATCAAATTGAAATATTGTAAATATATTATGATATTATATTCCTAAATAAACACATTTATCTGACGTTTTATAAATAATATATGATACTATTATATAGTTATATAATAGTTACATATTATATATGATATAAACCTTAATTGTATCTCGATTACGCCTCGAAAGTTGTCGTTTAGTCAATCGACACATATCAAATAATAATAATAATGAAATGACGCTATCTTATTATTATAGAACAAAGCCAACGGCCAATCACTAGCATTTATAAAATGAGGTGTTATAAAATTATATTTTTTTATGCTTTATATATGTTTTTAACATATGATATTTTGACATATCATACATTATACATGTAGTAATCTATTTTAAAAATAAAATGTTGTTTATAAATTTTTTTATTTTAAAGACCGTGAATCCCCTTAAATGTTGAAATTTATAGATGTTTACACATTTTTATGTTATACGTTTCTAAAAAAAATAATTGAAATATCTGATAAAAACACGTTACTTTTCTAACTTATTTTAATTTTGACACATAACTTTAATCTTACAAGTTTATCTAGTTATATTGAAAACATTAATAAAAAATATTCAATTGTTAAAAAGCATGTCAGCATGATTGGTAAAAAATAATTATTCTGAGTAAATTAAATTTCAAATATAATATTTGAATATAAACAATATGAATATACAGGTACACATAATATAATATAAACAAAACGAATAATGTAATGAACATAATTTAAACACCACTTAAAAGATAATATTATAATTTTACATTAATACAAAAATTGAAAATAATTTTTGGAAAAAAACGAGTGTAGTGCATACATACAACATATAGTAATCATTTATATATAATAATATATTATTCTTATGTATTATTAATTTATCTATAAGCAGTATATTTTCTATTATTATGCTAGAATTCTATAAATATAATAATAATAATAATTATATATATATATATATATTTTCAAATTATTTGTATATTATACAAAATTGTATATTGTATGCAATATTACCTTTACTTTTATTGATAAATCCATTGCCTGTTTAATAATTATAATATAAATATTAAATGTATGGAAAAATACAATATATAATTATTAAATATACAAATTTAATTTAGATATAATTATAAAATATTAATTTCAGACATTTTAATTTAATTATAAATAATATTATTATATTTGTTAATAATGTAATTAAAACCTCAATAGGTGTTTCTGTTGATTTACCTTCCTGTATTATTAATATTAAATATCAACCCTACTATTTAAAAAAAAATAAAATATTGAAATAAATACAAATATATATAAATATTTATATATAAATTATATACAAATTTAATTTAGATATAATTATAAAATATTAATTTCAGACATTTTAATTTAATTATAAATAATATTATTATATTTGTTAATAATGTAATTAATGTAACATTTAAATATATATATATTAAAAAACCTCAATAGGTGTTTCTGTTGATTTGCCTTCCTGTATTATTAATATTAAATATCAACCCTACTATTTAAAAAAAATAATAAAATATTGAAATAAATACAAATATATATAAATATTTATATATAAATTATATACAAATTTAATTTAGATATAATTATAAAATATTTCAGACATTTTAATTTAATTATAAATAATATTATTATATTTGTTAATAATGTAATTAATGTAACATTTAAATATATATATATATTAAAAAACCTCAATAGGTGTTTCTGTTGATTTGCCTTCCTGTATTATTAATATTAAATATCAACCCTACTATTTAAAAAAAAATAAAATATTGAAATAAATACAAATATATATAAATATTTATATGTTTACTAAAATAAGAATATATAAATTAAATAATTTATATTTTTGTGTATATAGTTATATTTAAAATCTAAGTATATTTGAAAATATATATATATATATATATATATATATATATACAACTATAGCAGATTTGGAAGAAATTTCTTGCAGAATATTAACCATTTGGTAAATATGATTATTTGGTGGACACTTTCGTGTCCACTAAATAGTTATGGCAATAAATGTAATATTTTGAATTAAATTTTAAAATAATAATTTATATTTCAAACTTTTAATGCTTCGTGACCAAATGTGTAAAGTGTACAAAAAAAATATTTATCTAAACAATCTAGATGTCAGAATTTTTTTAAACAATTTTATTTAAAAAATATATCTAAAAATATATCTAAAAACATATAATTAGATATAAATAAGTATTACTATATAATTTAAAAAATTAAAATATATAATTTATATATAATAATTATACAATTGAACATTTTTTTTTGTTAACATTAATTAATACCACTTGTTATATATTTTCCTATAATATATTCATAGTTGGCTTGAAAATATTTATTCAATTTAATAAAAATTGAATAAAACTAATTTCTATATTTCGCCCATGTTAAATTGTATATGTATTCAATGTTAAAATATAAAGTTTTCGTAACCTAAAACTATTTAAGATATATGTCTTAAATTGTAAACACCTATTAATCATAGTATACATAATTGTTATAGATGTGAAGGTTTATAAAATTATGAAGAAAAAAAAGTACGAACCAGTCTAGTGTACACTAAACATAGAAGCATCTATTTTAATAACACATTTCAACACATGTAAGGTTTTTATACGTATATTATATATATATATATACAATTATATTTTATCATATACTATATATAATATATTATATATATATAGAATATAGTATATTAATTTGGGGAGATATGCCCAAATCGACTATTCTTCCAAGGCCCTTACCCTTGAGTCAAGGGCCTTGCAGTTGTATACTATTATTATTATATAAAATATATATATATAATTAGTTTCAAATATGCATAGATATATCTATGCATATATAAATATATTTATATAGATAGATAGAATATATTTGATAATATCTATATATATATATATATATATATATATATATATATATATATATATATATATATATATATATATATATATATGATATAGATATATATGTACATAGTATAACCAAAGCCATTTGGTATTACATAATGTAAGTTATTAGTTATAACTTATAAAACATAATATATTAATGTGTTAACACACATATAATGGAATTTGTAGTCTTACTAGTAGGTATGTAAAAAAACTAGTTCATAAACACATGTTTAAATTATATTATAATGATAATAATGCATATTATAAATTAATAGATTCTTCAATATTATTTGCCTTATTTGGAATTCTGCATATGTCTAAAGATACTATTGGTATACTAGAGGATAATGTACAAGTGTTTTCATTTTTTATAATATATGTATAACATTAATAATATAATTTTAGGAGTTCAATTTGTGTCACACTATATATAGTGATGCAAGTAATGAATATTGCATATATATATAGAGAAGAAGCAAAGGAGTTGCCCTATAAAATATTTAAGTGAAGTCATATTAATATTTATATGAAATTGCTATTTGTTAGATTTAGATTTCCACGAAAAACATTTAAATATGTATACTATCATTAAATATATATTAAATTTATTACAGAATTTAAAAAAAGCATGTGATTTTAAGGAAATTTAATTTATAACAAATTATATATCATATAATCTATAAATGTTTATAATCTATTATATACTAATAATAAATATAATTATCAAACATTGTGAATAATATTCTTAATTATTATAATTTGTATATAAAATTATCTAAATAGCATACATCCTTACTGTTTAAGGGGATGTCACACGACGCCCGCCTCTCTATGTATAGAGATAGCAAATAATGGGTTAACACAAAACTAGGCACGCAGAATTATATTCATCGAATTGAGCTAATTTGTTGTATATTCATTAAATGTATACACATGATATTACAAGACGTATTTTTTATAATAGTATATTATAGTATATATATATATGGACACATTTTAATTTTTTAATTTACGGAATTTCTATAGAAATTGTTATTTTTTGCAATTATACACATACAAATTTAGAAAATCACTCCTGTAATAGTATTTACATATATGTTATTTATATATTACAATAAAAATTAGTAGAATACATATAATAGTTTTTGTGATACCTACATTTATATACACATACCTAGCACGAAATAATTATTCTGAGAAAACAGCATTTGAATATATATAGATAGATAGATAGATAGATAGATAGATATATTTTATTGGATTCATTAATGTCGTTCTTTTTTTTTCATTTATTATTCTTTTTCGTTTCTTTCTTCGTTTCCAAATGGCTTCAAAATAAGACCTTGATCTTTTCGGGTTGTTGCCAGTGATTTATTCATACATGGGACAGGAACAGTGATTGTTTAATCATAATAGTTAGCTATATATTTCGTATTTACATAAAAGATAATAATAAATAAATAAAATACAGTAGATAGACAAAATTTGACATTAACAAAAATCAAAATTAAAATAATAATAACAAAAATAATTCATACATACATATATATTTGATATAGATTTTTTATTTTATTTTTTTTTTAGTTTTTTTTAATATGTTAATTTTTAAATTCATTAATTTTTTAATTTATCTATAATATAATTGATTAAACATCATTGATTAACATATTTTTTACTCTTTTCTTGAACACATTTTCATTTTTTATATTTTGTATATTTGTTGGAAGTAAGTTCCAAAGTTTAGGACCTTTTATCAGTAAACTATTTATTGTTCTTGTTGATTTTGAAAGTGGTATAGTATACGTTTTATTTGTTCGTAGAGTATATTTATTGTTATTTTTTTTGTGTATTTTAGTTAAATTTGTTGGTAATTGATTATAATATTGTTTATGCATATATATTAGTGTATTATAATATGTTAGCTTATCTAATCTAAGTATTTTATTTGATGTGAATAATTCTTTTGTATGATCACGAAATTTTCTTTTATTTATTATTCTTAAGATTTTTTTTGAATAATTGTTGTATTTAGGGTATTATTTGAGAATGTATTTCCCCAGAGTATATTTCCATAGTTTAAGTATGGTAGGAAAATACTATTATATATAATTATCAATGAATTTGTTTTAATGAATTTGCTCAATTTTGAGATTAAAAATTGAATTTGGGAGAGTTTGTTATTTAATTTAATAATATGATTTTTAAAATAAAGTTTGCTATCAAGAATTATACCAAGATATTTATAATTATATACGTTATTTATTAATGTATCATTTAATGAAATAATATTGTGTGGATATTTATTTGAGTTGAAATTTATCATTTCTGTTTTACTAATATTGAGTTTTAACTTATTATATTTATACCATTTTTCTATTTTTATTAAGGTTTTTTTAATTAAATTTGTTAGTTCTATATTATTATCTGCTGTAAAAGTTATAGCAGTATTATCTGCATATACTGTAAATTTTACATTATTATCTTCTAAATATAATGGTAGATCATTGACATAAATTATGAATAGTAAAGGGCCTAGTATGGAGCCTTGGGGTACACCGATATCATTAGTTATAATATCAGATTCTGTAATGTTAACTTTAACTAGTTGAGTTCTATTATGTAAATAGTTTTTTATCAGTTTAAGAGGAATCCCTCTAATTCCATATTTATCTAATTTGCTAATTATAATAGAATGATCAATAGTATCAAAGGCTTTACTTAAATCTAAAAATAATGTATTTATTGCTTTATTTTCTTTTTTATTTTCCATTATATGGTTGTAAATATCTAGTGTAGCTTGAGTGGTATTATGTTTTTTAAGGAAACCATATTGAGTAGTATTTATTATGTTATTATTTTGTATGAATTGCATTAGTCTATTATATATTATTTTTTCTAGTATTTTCGATAGTTGACTTAACATTGATATTGGTCTATAGTTAGATATAATATTGATATTATTTTTTTTATGAATTGGTTTAATGGAGGATAGTTTCATTTTTAAGGGAAAAGTTCCTGACGTTAAACATAGATTAAAAATATGGCTTAATGGAAGGTCAATGTAATCTTTTGAAATTTTTAACAATTTCATGTTTAGATAATCAGTGTCTAGAGAAGTCTTTGATTTATTATTTTGTATAATAGAATTTATCTCATGTGTTGATGTGGGATGAAGATATATTGATTTAGATATTGGTGTAATGTTAATTGGGTTGATGTTATTTATGGGAGAGGTGAATTGATTATTTATGGATTGACTTGTATTTATAAAATAAGAGTTAAATGCATTTGCTATTTGTTTATCATTATTGAATTTATTTTCGAATTCATCTATTATATAATTTGGAGATTGTTTAATTTGCTGTTTATTTATGAGGTTATTTATTAAATTCCAATTTTCTTTAGTAGATATACTATTTTTTATTTTACTATCTATATATGATTGCTTTGCTTTTTTAATATTTAAGGTTAATTGATTTCTTAATTGTTTGTAGTTATATAAGTTGATTTCATTTTTATTATCTAAGTAAAGTTTATATAGTTTATACTTTTTATTAATGTCTCTTTTTATTTTATTTGTTATCTTTTTATTTTATTTGTGTAGTTGTTTTTTTGAAAGAATATTTGAAGATATTTTATTTGTAAGTAGTGGGATAAATTGGTTAATTATTGATGTATATATGGTATGAAATTTGTTGTATGAGTTTTCAGCATCATTGTCTTCGAGGATCGAATCCCAATTCGTATTTTTCAGTGCATTAATAAGTCTTTTAGTATTATTTATTGTTATTTTCCTTGTTTTAATTTCATTTGAGTTATTTCGTATATTGATTTTGATTTTAATTATTGTATATATTGGGAGGTGGTCTGTCAAGTCTTCTAAGAGTATTCCACTATTATAAATATTTGTTGTGTTTATATTAGTGTAAATTTGATCTATAGTTGAAGTGTTACTTTTATTGAATTGGGGTCTAGTGTTTTGAAGAATTTGAGGCGTTAGTCCTAATTGATTTATTAAAATGTTTAGTTGAGATGGTTTGGGATCATTTGTTATGATATTAAAATCACCCATAATTATTAAATCGTGTGAAATATATTTATGAAATTTACTATATAACATATTTATAAGATCTGCAGTTTTATTGAAAGGGCTATTATAAAGGCATGACATTATTATTTTTTTATTTTTTTTAAGTTTAATTTCTATTGTAAGTGTTTCTAAATAATCTTTTATATTAAAAGTAAGGTCTTTTATAAGTTCATATTGAATATCTTTTATAACATATATTGAAACACCACCACCTCTACATTTATTTTGTTTCTTTCTATAGTTTGTTTGATATGTGTAGTTTGTTATATTATTATTGAAGTCATTATTTCTATTTAACCAGGTTTCAGATAAACATATAATATGAGGTTTGATTATTAAAGTATCAATAAATTCTCTTAATTTATCCAGGTTTTAATAAGACTTCTAATATTTATGTGTATAATTATCAGATTATTTTTATTTATTATTAATTCTTTTGTAATACTATTAAATTGTTGTGTTGTTTTGTATTGGTTTGGTATCATATTATATTTAATCATCTCGTTTTTTTAGTTCAATTATTTTAAAAGTATCATTTCTATGCCGTACTACATATTTATTATTTATTGTTGATTTATTTTTAGCCTCGATAGATAGTTTTTTGATAGTCTCCAACTCAACTTTATTGTATTCTTTTGATATGCTTATATTTTTGAATTTGGAGTTTTTTAATTTGTTTGCATTTTGTATTATATTATTAATTTCTATTTCAGAGTTTAAAATAATTTGTAATGGCCTGATGACATTATCATTTTCTTGATATTTTCCTAATCTAAAATAGTTTTTTATATTATAATTTGTGTTGACTAGGTCTAAAATTTCTGTTATATTTTTTTTTTCTTCAAAATTTCTTGTTTCGTAATTAGAATCTATTGTTTGTTTAACATTATAGAGTATAATAGTTTTATTTCTTATTTCATTTAACTTTTTTTCATTTAGGGTTTTATTTATAGTCGTTGATAGATTTTTTTGAAGTGTATTATTGAGGTTAATTTTAGTGATCTCAGCAAATGTTTTAAGATCAGATTTATCAGCTGCTTCATTTAGTTTTTTTATTATTTTTTCTTGATTTTCTATAACTATAGTCAATTTTTCATTATTTATAGTTAATCTGTCATTATTTATAGTTAATTTTTCAATTAAGCATTTGAGATCAATTTTTTCATCATTATACTCATCTGTTACAGATATCGTTTGTTTTTTTTGACGAGCCATTTTAAGCTTTATATCAATTAAATTCTAAATATCACTAATATATATGTTGTTAAAATATATTTACTTAATTAATTTATTGAATAAATAATAAGAGTTTCTCTAAATTTAAAAGATGCTTTTTATATAATATATGTCACACTAATTTATTATGAAGTACCTAGGGTTTATATTGGGTATATATTATATTATATACTGTATTTATTATATCAAATATACAAATATATAGCAATTAAATTATATTACTTCATTTTATATTACAACAAATTAAATATTATAGAAATAACATAGTATAATAATAATAATAAAATAATATGCAGTATTTAAATATTAAAAATACAATAGTAAAAATATCCAATATAAGTATATTTAATAAATACAATTTATATATATATATATATATATATATATATAAATGTATTAATGCAATATACATATATATGTTTTAATTTTATGATATTTAACAATACTAGGAATTTCAATAAATATCTTTTATGGCTTTTTTATTGCATTTTCAATTATAATTTAAAAATAATAATAAAATACATAAAATGTATATACCTAAATGTATTTATACAATATAATAATAATAAAGAGTTGGTAAATAAGATTAATATGATATTAATACAATATATTATTTAGATATAAATAGAGGATAACTAATCTATGAATAATAATAATCGATTAAAAGAGTAAATAAAGTAGTTGTTGTTATTAAATATGTAAACATTAAGTGAATATTATTGTGATTAATATATATTTGTTGTTGATTTTAATTTTGATAATCATAAAATGTAAACAAATACTTAATGTAAATATAACTAAATAAAAAAATGAATATAATTTCAAAACCAATGTAATATATTTAAATATTGGTAGATATTAATATTTGAACAATACTAATAATATAAATAACACACAAATAAATAAATACGCACCTATATTTATAATTATAATACAATTAAACGATATTTAAAATCTAATCTGTGAATAACACGTCTGTAATTTGGTTGCTATGTAAACAAAGTGAATACATTATATATCATACATAATGAATATATATAAACCACTTTTTATGTTATTTCTAGACTGTTTTCATAAATATTTGTTTTACAGATATTAAAAAACAAATCATATAATAGTATTATGAAATAAAAAAAATGTTAAATAAAAAAATATTTTCACCAAAACAAGGTCTGTGACATCCCCTTAAAACTATTTAAATAGTATGTTAATACCTACTGTATATAGCTCTCAAAACAGTATTCATAATAATTTATGTGTTATAACTTATGTATTATTAATTATGGTTGTAAATAATCCCCGTAAATAATATTCTTAATGTTATTTGTATGTGGAAAGAGTTTGTTGAAAATCCCTGGGAAAATCCTCTAAATAATATTATATTTACACTGTGGAAAACCATTTAAATATTATTCTTAATTTCTACTGTAGAAAACCCTCTAGATGGTATTCTTAATTTCTACTGTGGAAAACCCTATAAATGGTATTCTTAATGTCTACTATGGAAAACCCTCTAAATGGTATTCTTAATTTCTACTGTGATAAACCTTCTAAATGGTATTCTCAATTTCTACTGTGGAAAACCCTTAATATGGTATTCTAACAATTTCACTGCATAAAACCTTTAAAAGGGTTCTATTATAAGCACACCTTAAATACAGTGTTCCATAGGTTATTACCGCCTATGGTAATAACCGGTAATAACCTGTCCGGTAAAAACACGTTTTTACCATGGTAAAAACCTACTAGTGTCTATATAATTTACAATTATATATTATTTATAGATTTTATATTTAATAGATAATATACAATTATAAAGTTAAATAATTCTACATTAAAATCAATATTATAAGATTTTTTATATTAAAAAAAAAACTTTATTAATTTTGACTCTATGTAAAGAAAACATTTTAAAAATAAATAATATGATATTGAAATAAATGAGTAAATAAGTCAATATATATATATAAAATATTGAATATAATAATATATTTATTTTTGCATTAGTAAAAGGAAAGCCCATTCACACCAAATAAAACGAGCGATTTTTCACCGATATGCGCAGTAACGAAATCGTCGAGAAATAGTTAAATATTTAGAGATATCTCGAAATGATGAATAGTGATATTGTCACGATATCGATGATATATTGGTGATATATCGGTAGGGGTGTAGCACAGAGAGAGAGAAAAATCCGTACGATATTGGTGTAAAATAACTTTTTCGGTGTGACAGGGACTTAATATTGTAAAAAATAATACATATATTAAACAATAGAACTAATAATATTTTCATTGAGAAATTATTTGAATATATTCATTATTTGATTTTATACCATGATATTTAATTAAATATATCAAATATATCTATATATATTGTTAATTATATATATATATATATATATATATATATATATATATATATATATATATATATATATATATATATAAATACTGAATAGAATATATATTTTTATATATATGAAATTAAATATAGTTTTTACAAATATTTTTTACAATACTGTATAACTATTTAGTAATATTTTCATTGTGTAATTTTATGAATATATAACACAGTATGATTTTATTTCATTTATAAAATATATCCAATTACATCAACTTGTTAATTTTACAATATAAGGGTGGCACCTCAAAATCCAGTTGGATTTAAAATAATAAATGTACTATAAATGGCATAATAAAGCAGACAAATGTTGACAAATTTTCAAATAAATCTGCTAGATTAATTAGCCATAACATTTATATATAAATGAATCAATATTACTTTAAATTTCAATATAAATTTTGTTTTAAAGGTATTATATTTTATGAGTACTAGGTTTTTACCGGTAATTACCGGTTATTACCGGTTTTTACCGTAAATTAACATGGTAGAGATAGGTTTTTACCGGTTATTACCAGTTTTGCCCGGTAAAAACAGGTTTTTACCGAAAATAATGGAACCCTGCTTAAATACCATTTATTTTACTGCAGAAAACCATTTACTTATTACAGTGTTAGAGCGAATACTTTATTCAATATGTCCATAAAAATAAATATAATATTGTCTATAAAATCATAAATTATACATAATATATATTTGGTAGACATTATTTTTATTATTAATTATTTTGAAAAAATAATTAAATATATTCCAAGAGTGTATCATAATTAATTAATATGTACATCATCAGCTTATCTATTAAAAATTGTCCTACAAATGATTATATTTTGCATTTCTACCAGATGATTACAGACTAATCTATATATATATATATATATATATATATATATATGAATAAAATGAAATCAGTTTATAGACAATTGTTTAAGGAGGATCATTGAAATATATAAATAGCTATATTAAATCGATATCTCCATAGTATATGAATATAATAGCTTTAGGACAGTTATACAATAATAATAATAAGACGTACTAGAATGAGATTAATATATGAAAAACATTATTTTGTGTAAATGGTATTTAAAAAGAAATCGATAACGCACGGCGTGCGCTTATCTTTTATTGTGATCTAAAATGCTTGCATTTAATTAGACAATACTCGTATCATAGTTACCGCTATAGTATAACATAAATTGTAAACAAACAAAGACTATTTATTGTTAATAAATTAATGAATTTAAAAAAAATGATAGGCATTTATATTGTCTACTTATATTGACAATTTAAATTCATTATTTCCATTATTCAATGAGATATTGCATTTTGAGTGAGATTAATATATGAAAAACATTATTTTGTGTAAATGGTATTTAAAAAGAAATCGATAAGGTGGAGTGATTTTCATAAACGTATAACACCTGGTTTTCAACTTATAGATTATTGAATGACAAACATTTTGGTATAGGTTTTATAATTTATGATGAACTAGAACCTAGCACGCATTTTATACCATAATATACTATATTATACACTATAAAATTCCACATACGATAACAATTTTTTTTTTAAATATGCAAAAAAAAAATTCTAGGCACATTTATACAATTGGACATATTTCATAATATTAAATCGTTATTTTATTAAATAATTATTTTAATAATAAAATTTGTTGTGGTATTTCAATAAATATATCATATATATTCTATATAGTAACATTATATGCCTATATAAAATAGTAAATAATTAATAATAAAGTCGTTTTATTAATATAAACTATTTATAATTAATTAAATTATTATTTATAAATATTATTCCTAGATTTAATAGGAAAAATAGAAATATTATTTTTTTCAAATTTTTTTTATTAAATACTGCTATAGTCATGCTTATTAACCATATACTTCACTTTCATAACATTTACACTAATTTATATGTTCAAAAAAATTGATTGAATTTGATTCCTATGTTCTCAATGTTAAAACATGCTATCTACCCCGTGTTAAACTTCTAGGTGATTGCGTAATACCTTGTAGGTATCAGTTTTAAACAAAACTTCGGATTTATAATTATAAGTACTTCCTCTTATTAACCGTACTCAGTCAATATTGAATCAATATTGAATACATTTTCGAAAATACATAGGTATTCACTCCACCTTACTGTGCGCTTATCATTTATTGTGATCTAAAATGCTTGCATTTAATTAGACAATACTCATATCATAGTCACCGCTATAGTATAACATAAATTGTGAAAAAACAAAGACTATTTATTGTTAATAAATTAAATTTAAAAAATTTAAATTAAATAATTTAAATTACCAAAATAGATAAATTATAAAGTTATACAGCATTTATTTAACCGATTATTTAATAATTATTACTGGTAATTTTAAATTAATTTTATTTAGTACTTCCAATAAAGTACTATTTTGATGTACTTATATGACGATTTGAAGTATACTTTATAGCTTAAATGATAGATAAATATTTGCTTATTGTTAATTAATCTAACAAAATAATTTTTAAAAAAAATTTCAAAAATAATAATTCAGAATGATCCCCTTAACATATAACATATAGTAATTATTTAATATAGAATAATATATTATATTTATTTATAATGAAACTTATTTGATTAAGAAATGGGTAATTTTATCTATAACAATTATATTTTCTATAATTATGCTATAATTACATAAATCTAATAATAATAAATATGTTATGTATATATATATATATATATATATATATATATACAATATATATATATTTTCAAATAATTATATATTATATATTATAAATTACCCTAGAATGTATTGATAAATCCATTACCTGTTTAATAATTATAATATAAATATTAAATGTATGTATATATATTATAAAAGAATTGTATATTATATGCAATTACCTTTGAATATCTTGATAAATCGATTGCCTGTTTAATAATTATAATATAAATATTACATTTATGGAAAAATATAATATATCATTATTAAATATACAAATTAAATTTAGATATGATTATAAAATTCTTATTTCAGACAATTTAAATAAATTATGAACAATATTATATTTGTTTATAATGTAATCCAAACAAAATGTAATATTTCTATAGTTTATCTTATAAAAGTAATTATATTTTCATTTGTGTTGTGTCCCAAAAAGTATAAAAATATAAATTATAAAATTAATAAGATTAAATCAAATAAAATTTGCTATATAAATATGTAATTAATTATTTATATTAGTATATTATAATATATTTAATAATCTATGTATTATAATACAACTATTTGTTTAAAAATAATTTTTTAAGAAATATTTGTGTTGATATTTTTAATAAATATAACTAATATAATTATTAAAAAAGTCACGAAAATATATTACAAATATTAATTTATAATTAATATATATATATATATATATATATATATATATAATTTATATATATATATAATTATAGATTACGTATTTTATATATATATATATATATATATATATATATATAGTAGAAAACCTGATCATATTTTTCTGTTGAATTAACTTCCTGTATGAAATAATAATACTATTAGCCTTAATATAACTTTTTTATAAATAAAATATGAATTGAAATAAGTATACATATTAACGTATTAACATATAATACTTACTGTATTTTTTAAACATTTTGTATCTTCACTTTCATTATAATTATCAATTTTCATCTTTTTAGGTACAATTAAAGTCAATTCTTCACATTTTCGTTTTAACTAGAAAAGAATTAAAAAAATCTATTTGAAAAAAATTAACTTAAAACTTATTCATCTTGAATAATGTCAACTGTGATATTCATGATAATTAAATAATAATAAAATTACTTACAGTTGATGGTAATGTTGATTTCATTGTATGTATAGATGTTGTGAAAGAATTATTATCAACCTATAGATGTTGAAATAATTAAAATATAAACATTATAATTATTAAAATCTAAACAAATAATAATACAATATGTATTACAAATTATTTACCTCGTTAATAGAATTTTTGAGAATATTGTCTTTAGAAATTATATAATTACTATTTGAAGGTTTCTGTAAACATATATAATCATTATTAATATCCTATACATTGATTAAACTCTTCGGTAAATGTGGTTTATATAAACCATTTAATTTTTAAACCAAATTATATATATATAATATATACAGATTACAATAACAAATAAATTTAAGTATATATATATATTATAATATATATCCTTCATACATATATTTTGTATTGTTACCTATATATATATATATTCAAATTAATAATTTTTATTAATTAAATAAATATAAAAACCTCTTTGGAAGAATCAATATTTTGATGAAGTTTATTTAAAACCATTGAAGATTCATTATTTACAATATGTTGTTGTTTTTTTGGTTTTTGAATACTTGTTGGATAAGATTTATATTTTCTATTTAAAATAAATGGGGATTTTTTTAATTGCCTCTCATAATTTAAAGATATATTTTTACACCCATTTGGATTCAAATTTATGTTTCTATTGACATTTACATTTTGTTTATCATTCAAATTAATTGGTTCAATCTCTGGATTATTTTTAGAATTTAACAAATAATTGTCACTATTGAAAGTGTTTACTTGAGGTGATTTATTGAAAATATATGGCATGGATGTATTGACTTCTTTATTAGGATTATTAACAAGTAATATATTAGAATACTGTTCAGCAGATAAATTAACTACATTAGAAGATTTTATTGATTGAATGGGCGATTGTAAAATATATATTTTACTATTATTTTTATTAGTATTTTGTATATTATTTCTACTGTTATTTACATTTTGATTTATATTTACATTTGTTGTATTAATAGAATTTATTTGTTGGATATTTGTCTTTTTAATGGAATTTATCTGTTGGGTATTTACATTATTAATGGAATTTATATGAGGAGCTTTTATTTGAGCTATTGCATTATTATGTAGCGATTTATATTGTATGTTATTTAAAGTAGTTAAATTATGCATTACAGGTGCATTATAATTATTATTATTGGGTTGACAACCTTTTATATTTGAATATACTATATTTGATGTGATAGAAGGTGTATTTGCTATAGAAAATATTTTATTAGAATTTGAAGTTGATCTATATTTATCTTCTGCTGGTTTGCAATTGTGTAAAATAGTTTTAAGTTCAGAATTTGTAGGTGAGGAATTAATAGAACTTTGAATATTCACTTTATATTTATCTTCGGCTATTCTATTTACTTGTGACATGGGTTTATTCTCAGGAATTAAAACATTACATGCATTTTGATTAATTAATGGAATATTAACATTGGTAATATTAGTTTGTTGATAATTATATGCTAATTTTACAGGTAATACTGGATTTAAATTAGTAATAGTTGCATTTTTATGAATATGAAAGTTTGGATTAAAAACTTTATTTAGTGTTTTATCGCAACTATTAAAATATTGATTACATTTTTTAATTATTATTGGGTATACAGGTTTTTTTTTAATTATTTCTACTGTTTTTAATTTAATATTATCTTTATTCTGTGTTAAAGGTAAATTACATTTTTTTAAATTAATTTCTTGTTCACTTGGGTGGTTTATTAAAGTATTTATGATTTCACTATCTATATCATTTTTGTTAATTATTTCCTTTTCATTACATTTGATAGATTCTTTAGTTGTTTGTATATTATTTGCTTCAATTACAATTTTATTTGAATATTTATTATAATATACAAATTTTTTTAGATTTCTATTCTTTATACCTATAAATTATTATATATATATTTATACATATATTTTATAATAATAATTAACCTTTATTAATCGTATTTTTATTTACATCAATACCATGTTTGGATTTATTACCTAAATAATAGGTAATATTAATATATTATATTAAAGTTATATATTTAAATTTTATAATATAAATAAAATCTTTAATGAGGAAAAGTATTCGTTTTATTTTTATTATTTTAAAATATTAAAATATAATTCATTATCTTCAAATTTATGTATAATATGCTATTATAAGGGCATATGCCCAATATATTTTTACATAAGACTATTTGTCAATTATATTCTAGAAATGCAATATAAAATATATATATAATGTATTAATAATAATTACTATATTTTAAATGGAAATAAAATAATTTAATAATTAAAATTAAATGATATTAATATAATAATAATTATAATAACCTCCTTCAGTAATATCTTTAGGAATCTATTGAATAATATAAAAATTAAAATCAAAATATTAATAATAATGCAATTATAATATTCTATAAATATAAATATAACTTAAATAATCATATCGAAAGATAAGTATATGAGAACCATATTATATTGGATAAGTGAAGTTGATATATAATTGCATATCATTAACAAAGGCATTATAAGATATGGATGGATATAATGAAGAATAGATAATGTATATATTGAAGAGATGTATGCATAAGTATGGAGAATAGGATAAGGTATATCTAGAGCCAAATATGCAATATTGATAAATGCTATAAGTTATTATTCGGGGTGGTAATAAATAGGATTTAATGTATACGGATTGAGAGGGATTTGAAATATGATGAGGATTAATCTAGGGAGTTGTCAAATAAGACACTTTACTCAATGTGATTAATATGGATTCAGTGGTAAAACATGTCAAATACAATTATTATACAGGTTACGTAGTATATCAACATATATCTTAGTAATGGTCGGTTCAGTTGATTTAAAGGGAAAATAAGAGCGGTAATCATATAGAATATTGTTAATGAATAAGTAGGATACTAATTTTTTAGTTAATCTAGACTCTAGATTCTAAAGGGTATTTTTTGAATGAGGTGGGATAGTGATGGAAGAAAGTCAGTAAATATGGTATTTAGAATTTTAAGGATTGAATAAGTTGTTGAGTGATAGGATCTAGAGTTTAACATTTTTACATGAAGAAAGAATTTGCTTACTTCATTGGGTGAGGATGGCAAGGGTATACATATATTGGAGATTATGGAGGTTGGGTTTATGCAAACGTATTAGTGGTTATTACAGTTTTTCGCTTATTATAGAAGAAAGTGTCAAAAATAATGGTATCAATTATTGGAATATTATAATAAATAGAGTGGTTAAATTGTAAAAATAAATATCAATATTCATGTAAAAAAAGTTTTAGAGATGATAGGATTTAAAAAAAAACTTAGTTTAATATCTTAGATTCAGAGTATATTGACAAAATATAACTTTTTTAAATATAATTTAATAATTATTTTGAATATACATATATATATAATATATATAATATAATATACATATATATAAAAATATATTATAAACATAAATTATATATTATTAATTTTCAATATTAAATTGTTTATCATTATCATAATATTCTAGTATGTGTTGAATTCAATGTACATATTAACAAAATAAATAGTTACTAAATAATCACTAAATTAAACATTTAAAATAAAAATGTAAATATAAAATTAAAAATGATCAATAATTGAATATATTTTACTTAATTAATGAAATAAGGTAGTTCCTATTTTGTATGCATTATATAAATATTACTTGCATATTTTAAAATGTACATAAATATATGAGATGATATTATTTATAAAGAAATATATCAATTGTGTGTCACTTTTGATTTTAAAATTTTTAAAAATATATATTATAACACTAACTATTATAAGCTTAATGAAATTAATGAAATTAATTATCAATTTAAATATAAATTAAAATAATAATTTCAAACTTAGTAATAGGTTTGGCTTGCAGAGTACTACATTCAATTGATTATCTACTTTCTTTAAATCGACGATATATAATTATATAAATTTATATTATTAAACAAATTAGACAGTATTTGAAATATAAAATAAAATGTTATTTATAATTTTGTTAAATATAAAAATAAATTAATTTATAAGATTTCATTAAATAGTATTAATAATTATAATTGATGTAAAGAAAGTAGATAATAAATTTAATATTGTTAACTGCACTTGAGAATAGAGGCGTTATAGTCTAAACTACTAACCACTCGAATACTACTAAATATATACTACATTTTAAATATTATTAATTATTTATTTTTATATTGATAATTATAATAAATTGTAATGTACTATCTGTACTAAAAATAATAGTTATATATTTAAATATAATATTTCTCGTAATGTTGGTATTTAATTGAATATATAATTATATATTATGGATCCATATAATTAAATGCGTATATATAGATAGAATTCACTTCATTTTATTTTGAAGAAAAACCTTCTGTTTTAATATTTATATATATATGCTTAATATCCAATCAAAATAGCTGATTTAATGAGGTTAATTTAAATTTATATTCTATCTTTTATATCGTGCGACACCATTTACTTATTCAATTTCTTTATATCGATGGTAAAATAGTTTCTGAATGATATTTATATAATATAACCTTTTGTGAAATATATGCTTTGAATAAATGTAATTTTCCAGTTATAACAAATACACATTCAGAAATCTATGAATTATTAATATTATTAAAATGTAATTAATAATGAAATATAAATTAATACACTTACCATGTATAATCTAGCAATATTCTTATGACTTTTTTTAATAAATTTTATATATTTATAATCTAAAGGAATACATAATTTGTTTTCAACGACAATAATATAAATATTATTTTTACTATCCGTAATGTATGTTTCATATTTCTGAAAAAATAATTTATTAAAATAATATATAATCTATTTAATGAATAATATTTTATTAATTATATGATATTATTAATTAAATATATTTTTTATATTAACAAAACCGATATCAATCTATTTATTTTTGCAGTTATTTTGATTTCAATATTCCTTTTATATGCATATAACATTCTGCCATTAATATCACAAAATATATCTTTTATAATACCATTAAGCCCTTTTGAGTAATAATCAATCTATAATTAAAATTAAATGTTATTATATAATTTATAACATACTAACATATATAAAATTTGTATAGATTATATTACTATCAATATATAATAAAATTGTATATATATATATATATTATTTAATTTTATTTAATTAGCAATAGTATATATATTTGACAAAACATGTATATAATTCTAACTCATTACTGCAGTAAATATATAATTATTATATATAATATTGTTTATACTTATTTAATTCGTAATATAAATATTTTGAAGTGTATTTATTTTAATAATTATACATTTTAATATTAATATATAATAACTATGAAAATAATTATGTAAATAAAATAATATATATTATATTTTTTTTGCATTCCAGATTATTATTAAATTCATTATATTTAAATACACTATATTAGTATTAAAACTAAATGCACTTGTCTTAACCACAATATATTAAGGGGACGAGCGACACTCGTTTTATCATAAAAATAATAAACAAATTCTTTTTTTATGAGAAAATATGTATAATTGATTACTTTTACATATATACATCTAAAAACTGTGATATAAATTATCATATAAGTATCTAAAAAATGATGTTTTATAGACCCTATTTTTCACAATATCATTCAAAATAGTTAAAATTATAAGAATATATATTATATGATATAAATTAATAACTAATTTTTTTTGTATCTTCTATAATACATTTAGAGTTAAATATAAAGTGTAAATTTAATATTTGTTGATAAATATAAAACTAAAAACTTTGGACCAACACTATTAGTAAATAAATTAATAAACATTTGTTCATTATAACGGAAATTAATCGTATTTTATGATTTTTATATAATATAATTTTTAATAAATAATATATATTTTTCAAAACCCCCACCCTTAAGGTGTTGATACATTTCGATATTATATTACTTATAGTTGATATATATTACTTAACAAAATACAATTTTACATTCATATTCAATATATATTTTTAATTAATTAATGTATATACATATGTTTAAAAATAATTGCACATGCGCATATATTTTGTTATCATTAAATATAGAATATATCTCATACAATAGTAAAGTTAGAGAGAATGATTTATGAAAAATTTCCATAAAAATAAGTCTTAATATTATCTACATAAATTAAAAGTAATATATATTTTGTAGACAGTATTTTATGTTTTTTATTATTCATTATTTTGAAAAAATAATAAAATATATTCAGAGTATATCATACTTAATATAATAATTTTGTAAAGGCTATCTTTTAAAAAATATCTATCAAATGATTACATGTTGCATATACTACCAAATGGTTATAATATGACTATATATAATATGACAATATATATATATATATATATATATATATATATATATATAAATAAGTTAATTTAAACACCTATTAATATATGGGATATTTACTAATAATCTTTGCTATATTTTTAGTTATAATACATTAAAATATTTTCAAAGTTTTAATAATAAAACTAAATTGTATAATTTATATAATCCCTAAAATTAAAAAATATATTTTTAAATGGTATTAAATCTAGTATTAGAATTCAATTATGTATATTAAGGGTTCAACCTCTGAAATTGAGAATACAAAATGTGTTTCAAATTTTGTTATATATAATTATATTATAATATTAAATATTATCTTTAAAATCATATATAAAGTATGTGTTTACATAAAATCTTAAATCATCTTTTTCATAAATATTTAGAATCAATTTACAAAGAATAATTATTGCCTCAAATTTCACTCATCAATTCAAACATAATTAACTCATTTAATAATTAATTTAAATTTTCAGATAATTTATAGTTATATATTTACATTTTTTAAATTAATAATTAGTAAAATGTAATGTATTTATAATTATATCTTTTATTTTCAAAATAGTTATAATATATATCATAATTAATATTAAATATTACTTTTATATTCTATATTCAATTTATATAGATAAATATAATATCTATACATATTTTATTGAATACATAAATAAATAAAAAGTTTATACATTATTAAAAATCTATTTTCCTATCATATATATGTAAAAATATATTTATAGAACAGTTAACTACCCTAAACATTAATTAATGACAAATAATTTAAAAAATGAAATATTCCATTTTTGTTCGAAATAAATCATGTTATAAATGAGAATAAAATAAAATTTCTCAGATAAAAGAAAGGATTATGAATTTACTAGTGAAATTTATTTAATTATTAGTAGAATATATGTTGCTGTTATTATCTTAGTATATATATATATATATATATATATATATATATATATATATATATAAGTTATGTATTATGTTATATGTTATGTGTTATGTTATATAGTATTATGTTTATAACAAATTAATAAAATTTAAAATTAATCAATATTATTCCCGAAAACAAATATATAACATATTTTAATTATGAATAAATACACAAATAGTATTAATTTTATTTATGTTCAAAGATCATAAATTGAATATTATAGAAATATAATTTTTAATTAATTTAAAAAAATTTAAATTATGTAAATATATTTATTAAATATTTTCAAATCAGAATTTATTATAATTATTATATTTATACAATTAAATAATATATTTAATATTTTAATAATGATAATGATGGTGCATTAGAAATATTTATAATACTTATTATAATATTTATTTTATATCGATGAATATATATAATATATATGGTGTTTTTAAATAGTGCATCAATAAAAAATTAGCCTCTATTATATTAAGCAATAAAGTTATTATGTAATAAATTAAATAAACATAACCTTATAATAAGAGCTTAAGGGGAAGCACTACGTTCACGGGCTTATATGTAAATAGATACAAAAATGACGTTTTAAAAACTCTCCAACTTGAAATATTTTAAATATTTTTACATAATTTTTTCGCATTTGTAATAATAATACTTCATTCTATATTATGAAGTTATTTTTTTTTATTATATACATTTGTTTTATAATAGGAGTAATTCAAAAAAAAATTAAATAAAAAATGAAGAGAAACAGAAATACAATTTTTATTATTAGATTATATTTTTTTTTAGACAAAAGTATTATGCATTTGAATGTTTTCTAACTATTCTGAAAATTATAGCAATTTTTATAGAATAGAAAAAAAGTTCCGGACTTTTTAGTAAAGATTCATAAAATAAACAACATTCATAAAATCAATATTCTGAGAAAACAGCTATCAAAGTTTAGTGAAATATTGTCATGCAATTATAAGTATCATACACTTTAAACATCATTTATACTCATAAATATGGCGAATTTAAATATAATCTTTTCATGAAATGATAGATAAATAATTATATCTCGTTTTCAATATAATATTTTTTTTTTTTTAAAACAATTTTGAACGTAGTGCTTCTCCTTAAGAAAGTTATATTTAAACAATTTTATATCTCAAAAATAATACTAATCAATAATGGTGTATACAAATTATTAAAATCATAATAATTTCAAATATATTCAAATTGTATTTTACCAATGTATGATTAATAATAATTAATATTAATAATAATTAGTAAATGGTCAAAATGCAATTATATTAATATTTAAATTAAAGTTAATATGTATATTTATAAAATGTTAATATAATTAGTTTAATAACTAAATACAGGTGTACAAGGTTTTTTTGAATTTATATAATATTTATATAATAATGTAAGTATAGTTGGTTTTAATATAATCATAGATTTTATTAAAGTACAATCCATATTATTGACATATAGAATTAATTCAATTCCATTTAATAAGTGAATATTATTTTATATATAAAGTTTATTAAATTATTTATAAAATTAGTATATATGAATGCTATATAAATTATGTATATAAATATTTGACGAATTTATTATAAATATTATTTCCCTATAACTTTAATAACGTTTAACTTCTATAAAGTATAGAATATAACTGATATTTTATCTAATATTTACATACAACTATATTCAAATGAATAAACCTTGTGATATTTATATTCCTTTTTATACTCTTTTTTCGATTTAGATGGTCCAATCTCGTTTTCATTGATAGTTTTGGGAATAGTTGAATGAGCAATATGGTCCTCAATTATTAATTTGGTTATATTATTATCTCCAGGAATACATATTCTCTTTTCGTCTGTATCTTTAATTAAGATATTATGTAATAATATTATGTTCATATTATTAAAATATAATCTTACCTGATAAAACATCTTTTTTAATTTTAATAATATTTTCAAATAACTTATTTACAGAAATATTGTCGCAATTAATATTATTTTCAATTGTTATAATATTTATTAATAGTTCTAAAGCAAAATCATCTGGCATTATTCGTTTTGGAAATATTCCTATAAGGAAATTATAAGAGAATTGCGATCGATTTAATAAATGGTGAGATATACTTCTATAATGATGTATAAGTATTTCACTTAAAGGATGATTAAAATCATTAAGAATATTTGGTTCAATACAAGTATCTGTGTTATCATCAATTGTATTAATATTTATTAATTGTATATTTGCAGATGATTCCTTATTTTCAACCAATTTAAACCTATTGGAAAAATTATTATATACATTAATTATTTAATAAATAAAAATACAAACAATTTATCAGACTGACGATATGAGATAAATTCATCTCTTGGTTTCATTTTAAGTATTGATAATACATTTTTCTTATCTAAAATAATATATAATTAATTATAATATGCATAATCTTAATAATATTTTCTAATTTTAAATATTATTATATTTTATTATATTTATTTTACTTTTAAGGGGATTTTACAAAGGGTTGGTACGATTTAAATCATAATTAAATACCCAATAAAAATCATAATTTAAATTAAAAAATTTTAATTTTAATTCTTTCATTAACACTATAGTGCTATATATAGTTGATATATCAAATAAACAAATTACATATCATTGAAACCATCAATTTAAGATACAAATGAAATAATGAAAAAATGTACTAGTAATTGTAATATAATATATATTATTAGTATATCACAATTAAATACAAATTAATATTAAATCCCCTAATAAACATCTTGAATTAACATTTTTATTAATTTGACATAATAAGCTTATAAATAATATTATACATTGTTACTTAGAGTGTTAAATTGTATGATTGTAAATTTATACAAATATAGGTAAAATAAATGTATAAAGGTCATTAAAATTGAAATCAACAAATGTGATGACAATTTTCCGCATTACTATCTTCGATTTTGATGAAAATGTAGTAGATTTTGTAATGTATATAAAAATGTGATACATCTAAAAGAATATATCTCAAAAATAGCACTTTAAAATGGCACTTTAGAAAATTCAGACAAATCAAAATTATATATTTTATTTGGAAATATAAATTTTTAAATAACAACTTTTTTTGCGTGTGTTTATTAGAATAAGTTGTTCTTATTCTTTAATATGGCTTACATGTTTTATAAAAAAATAAAATATATAATATATTTATTTGTTCAAAGTTCATTGTTTTTAGATTTTAATACTTTTTTCAATATTTAAATTGTATATAGTAATATTAAATAATTAAAATATATTTTTCTGGTTTAATAAAATATAGTTTATTTATAAAAATAATTAAAAAAATTATATAAATATTATTTTTGTTGTTGAAATATTTAACTTTTTATAATAATTATTTATGAAAATGCAATAAAATTACATATTTGAGAATATTTTTAATTTTATAATATCAAAAACTTAATATTTTTATTTACGAAATATTTGTTTACGTAAACATTTCCACTTATTCCATCACAGGTAGTTTTACTATGAGAAGTGGCAAAAAGTTCAAGTTTGCACTTACATTATAATCATTATATTGGCTACATAAATGTGTCAGTGTTATACTGACCAGATGCACTAAAAATACTTAATTTGGCTGTAAAATATGTACATAATTAGTTTATATATATATATATAATATAATCCTATTTTTATAAAACTATGTATTTTATATGTATTATGTTTTAATGACTTTATATTATACACAACTTTGTATATATAAAATATTATTATTTTAAGATGCATTATTATTCAATATAGTGTGGCTTTTGAATTGGTATAAATATATATACACTTTTTATTACATCTTTATATATAAATTAAAATTCCAGAAAAATTAAATTTTAACAGTGATATATATATTTATAACATATGACAAATTATATTAAGAACATTTTATTTGTATTAAATTCCAAAATGAAAAAAAAAACTTTCCTAATAAATAAGTTCAACAATCTCATGATATTATGAAATAATATTTATAATAGTCATTTGATAGAGTAACTACAACAAATATTTCAAATTTAAATATTTAAAAAAGTATAAAAAATCTAAAATCAAGAAACTTTAAACTAATAAGTGTATTATATATTTTATGTATATACCCAAAATAGTTATAACATATTAAAGAATAAGGAAATATGTATGATAATAAATTAATGAAAAATATATTTAATCAAAGAAGTTTTTAGATGTATAAAAAATGTATATTTCAAAAATAAATTAAAATTGTTGTCTACATTTTCATCTAGAGGCCCATTTTATATTTTTAAGTACATAATTTGTCATCTAATTTTTTCTATAAAATTGTCATCAAAATTGAAGATAGGCATGCAAGAACCGTTTACTAATTTCACATTGATATTTCAAATGTTAATAATAGTATTGGTAAATATAAAAAAATAGATACAAAATATAGAAAAATAATATTAATGTGCAATTAAAAAAAAATATTTCAAATGTATAAATATGTATATATTGTCTAAAGATAAAGTTATATAAAATAGCTAACTTATAGAACTTTACTGTATATTTTTTATATGTAAAATTATAACTTAATACATTTCAAATAATTTATATATAATTAGATAATTGTAATAACTTGTAATTATAAATATTACTATTTACAGAATATTTTTTTTAATGATAAAATTACAGTGTCTATTATAATATATAATTATATAATAAGATATAATTATAGATATAATGTTGTTCTAAAATATAAATTATGAAGAATGTTATCTCATTTTTGTTAACAGTAATACTATACAATTCCAACCAAATGATTAGCATATCATATATTATCATATCGAGATTATTAACTTTAGATATATTAACACATTTAGATTATACTCTCTTTAATAAATAATATAATCTGTATTACAATTCTTTATTATTTATATTTTTTAAATTGAATGATAAAAATATAAATTATTAATTTGAAATAAATAATAAAATAATAATAACAAATATAAAATTACCTTTAAATTGATTTTTAAAATCTTCAGTGTTAGTGTCAATATCACGATCAGGAAAAGTATTTGGTAGATTTATATTTTTTAAAGTATTTGCATCAATATTATAGTAATGACAATTCCATGTTTTCCATAATTTAAAAATATCATTAGGACATGATTTAACCACATATATCCTAAAAAAATTATGTATGTAAAATTAAAAAATATGTAAACTCTTTAAAATATATACTAACTGTTTATTTTTCATAATATCTGGAGAAAAAATATACTCAATTGTATTTTTTCCATTGACATTTCCAATCATAAAACGAAAATCGCTGAGATCACATGAAACTATTTTCTTTTTTTTAATAACATGTTTTTTTTTGTTAATTATAACTTTTTCCTGTACTATGGCTTAAATAATATGTTTCTATTAATTAAATATTTAATTAAATAGATTATATATTTAAAATACTTAAGTCATATTTATTATAAAAAATATAATTAATATAATTAATACTAACAATAATTTCTTATTATTTTAGATATATATGTTGGAACTGTTAAAGAACAGATATCAACATGAGTTTCTGTTAAATGTTTATATACAGCTTCAAACTCTTTATGATTTATTATATTATGCTTTTGATAGATCTGTGTGAATATTATCTTAATAAATATTATATAAATAATAATGCAATATATATATAATACTCATAACATTATGTTGAACTACTCTATACATTTCTTATATAAATATGATACTACGAATATAACAATACTAATAATACAATTTAAAAACTTAAAACAGAAAATAAAAAAATATTAATAGAATCAAAATAAATTATTAATTAAGATAAATAAAATAAAATAATTGATATATATATATTTAAAGAAATCATCAATATAAGGATATATAATATGAATAAATTTAAAACCTTAAAACTAATGTTTATTATATATGAGAATTGTTAAATATATTGATAAATAAAATAAAATTGTATTACAGATAGAAATATATTCTAAATAGTATTGTTATGTATGAAGATGAAAGAAAAATTAACTATTTTCATAAAAGCATAATTTTATAAAATATTGTTTAGAAATGTATTCATAATTATATAATAAACATAACAAATTGACATTTTAAATAATAATAAATAAACTAATATGGGTCTCACATTAATACTGGTTTTTTTTGTACTTCGCATCGATGTAAAATCGATTTTAATCCTCTAAGAGTGAAAAATGAAAAAAGGTATTGATGTGAGATCCCTATTTTATAATCAATATTTGTAGTATATCAAATATATAATATTTAAAGAATACATAATCTAGATATAAGAATATTAATTTAAATTTTATTATATTATTTGTAATGCTAAATAATACAAATACAGATTACAGTTATTTTTAAATATTTGTATAACCTTAGTAACTTTATTTTTTTCTTTAGAAGGATATGAATTATTAATAACATTCGATTTAGGGACATACATATTCATATAGGTTTGATCTTCCTAGTATATTTAATGTTAAATATAAATATATACAATGTATATATATATATATATATATATATATATATTATTAAAAATACTAAAATTAGTAAATTTTATGCGATAATTATATTGTAAAATATATTTTTTTAAATTGTATTTAAATTTGATAATTAATATAGATTTTATCTGTTTTTAGATTATTTTTTTAATATTCATTAATTTGAACTTCATTAATAATAATTAAGTATAATATATCCAAAGATTAATTCTTAAATAAGTAAATCTAATATTACGTGTATATAATATATATATATACTAATTTCTATGATTTCTAAATATATTTAGAAATCTTATATAAATATCATATCCAACGTAAATTTGTAGAATAATACTTATTTTAATAATATGTTTACTACTATGGATATATGATGGAGTATTATAATGGTACTTTCTTTAATAGTAGATAAATTTACAATATGTTTAATACAAATTTTGTTTAGAGATACTTTATATTATATTCCAAACACAATTTTTTTTAATTGTTGTAGTAAACAATTTAATAGACTAAATTAAATAAGTTATATATAAAAAAATAATATTGACAGATTTATAAAAAAATTATATTGACAATGTAAGTTGACATATATATCTAAAAAATACAATTAAACAAAGTTTATTTATACATGATTTGTTTATTGACAAATTATGCAATATTTATTTGTCATTATATATTTGCATCATCGTTTAAGGGGGTTCTCACTCTTTAGATTTCAATGAAATTAGATAGGACATTTGTTGTGTTGAAAATTCAAAATCTCACGAAATAATTAAGATTTTAACATAATTTAAATTGCATAACATTAAGATATATTGTGTTAATTGTTCTATAGGATTTTTAAATCATTATGCTATTAGTTTTGAAAATATCAGTATTTTAAAATAGTATAAAATATATCAAAATAAAATATTTATTTTTTTAATTTAATTATCAATTATTTATCAATTCTATATCTAATCACAAATATTTTCTAAAGCTACAATATACATATTATACTAAATATACTGCGAAAATGTTACTAAGTTTAGTTAATTATTTACTGAGAAATAGAAATGTTTATAAAAAAAACAAATATTCTGAGATAATTTATGTTAAAGATTGACTATATTATTTATCTGATTTTTAACTCTTATTATTATGGTAAAAGTTATTTTAGCTAATTCTTACAACTTTTATTAAGGGGATAATGATGATAATGACAATAATGATATTTATTAATAGTAGATAAATTTACAATATGTTTAATACAAATTTTGTTTAGAGATACTTTATATTATATTCCAAACACAATTTTTTTTAATTGTTGTAGTAAACAATTTAATAGACTAAATTAAATAAGTTATATATAAAAAAATAATATTGACAGATTTATAAAAAAATTATATTGACAATGTAAGTTGACATATATATCTAAAAAATACAATTAAACAAAGTTTATTTATACATGATTTGTTTATTGACAAATTATGCAATATTTATTTGTCATTATATATTTGCATCATCGTTTAAGGGGGTTCTCACTCTTTAGATTTCAATGAAATTAGATAGGACATTTGTTGTGTTAAAAATTCAAAATCTCACGAAATAATTAAGATTTTAAGATAATTTAAATTGCATAACATTAAGATATATTGTGTTAATTGTTCTATAGGATTTTTAAATCATTATGCTATTAGTTTTGAAAATATCAGTATTTTAAAATAGTATAAAATATATCAAAATAAAATATTTATTTTTTTAATTTAATTATCAATTATTTATCAATTCTATATCTAATCACAAATATTTTCTAAAGCTACAATATACATATTATACTAAATATACTGCGAAAATGTTACTAAGTTTAGTTAATTATTTACTGAGAAATAGAAATGTTTATAAAAAAAACAAATATTCTGAGATAATTTATGTTAAAGATTGACTATATTATTTATCTGATTTTTAACTCTTATTATTATGGTAAAAGTTATTTTAGCTAATTCTTACAACTTTTATAATATTTATATAACTTGTATAATTTGTCATGATTTTGACATAAATTGCATCTATATAAATTATTAAAAAACAGTGTTATAATATATGTAAACAGTCATTTTTGCGCCATTGTTTTATTCATTATTTTATTAGAAATATGTAGTGTTATAAAATTATGTTTTTTATGTTTTATATATATTTTTACCATATGATATTTTGACATATTATACATTATACATGTAGTAATCTATTTTTTAAATAAAACTTTTTTTTTAATTTTTTTTTATTTTAAAGATAATGAATCCCCTCAACTCTTCATAGGATATGTGGATTTTTTTCAAATTTATTATAATAAATATAAATATAAAATTAATAATTTACCCTTCTTACAAATTATGTTCTTATTTCATTTATAATAAGTTGTTTTATTTAACATAAATTAGTTAAATATTAATATATATAATTAATATAATATTATTACATGTACAGAGTTAACAATTATTTTATTTATTTAAAGTTACGAATGAAATGTCCAACTATTTTGATGTTCTCATTTACTAAATAATATTTTTTATTTCTAATTTTGATTTTTTTTTATGATTTTTTAAATAAATATTATTTCTGTTTTTCGATTATTTTACTATAAAAATATTTACATTCTTTATTTTGTAATGTTGTATTACACTTTAGTTATTTAAATAACCTATGTTATAATTGGCAAATATTTAATATTCGTTTATATATTTTCTTAACTATGAAAAACAATAGTGAGAATAAATTTCTTTACATAATTCATAAGTAAACATATTCTTAAATAAATGTAATGTCTATATACTAAAATGTATACAAATTTATATACTATTACAGAATGCATATATTAAAATAGGAATATTCAGTGAATCTATAATTAATGTGTTTCTAGAACATATATTAATGAATGGAATAAATACTCCCCTTATTCTGTCATATAAACTTTAATAATGAGAGGTTGAAAAAATATTCCATTTTGCATTTAAATTAAAATAACTATATTTGTAACATAAATAATCATATTTGTATAATGTTTATCAACATAATATGATGACCTCAAATTACAAAATAATGTTGATAAATTATTTATATATTGTAAATAATTAATTAATATTAATATATTTTAAATAAGTTATTAATTGTATTTCATATATATATATATATATATATATATATATATATATATCATTATTTAGTTTATATTAATATATACTTTTTATCTAGGAATAGTCTATGTCTAATTTTTTTATTCATTTCATTTGAAACATATGATTTTGGTCTGGGACTAAATATATTTTATGATAAGTTTTTGGTAAGTGTTAAACTTCAAAATCTTAAGCCGTTTATAACATTACTTCATATTGTATAGGTGAAACACTATTTATATATTATGTTATATTACATATGTTAGTAATATATGTGGTCAATGAATGTAGTGAAAAAAGCATACAAGTCTAATATCTAGATTTCAACTCACAGGAATGTACCCTTACATTAAATATTAAGAATTTCTAATTTTAATACCTTTCTACAAAAACAAAAACTTTTATTAACTCTTAAAATATATTAAATATTCTAATTTTATTTATTATAAATTAATAAGAATTTTAATATAAATTTACCTTCATACATTTTTTTGTATTTGAAAATAATTTATTATAATCTATTGTTTTAAAAAAAATGATATTATATTTAAAATATTAAATTCAATTATAACATAATTAGGATTTATTAAAAAAACAGAAAATGTCAAAATAAAAAAAATTAATGAACTTTGAATTTTATATTAAAAAAATAATAAATAGAAAATATGAATAATCGAGTATCATATTAGTAATTAAATAATTTATATCAAACATGAATATATCCAAATTTTAATAAAATATTAAAATTTGTTTTCTCAAAAAAGAGTTAAATAATTATAATTAATAAATAATCTTTAAAATTGCAATACAAATTTTAGATAGTCATGAGGGGAATTTCTTTAATTATAAAATATGATGATAAAAAGTAAATAATATTTATAATAATAATATATAATTATAAAATGATTACATTAAAACAATACTAACATTTATATGATCTTTACATATATATTTTCCAAGAAATTTAGGGTCATCGAGTCCAAGTGATTTTGCCCACAATGCTCTAATCTTACGTGATTTAGGCGTTCTAATAAAAATAGTACCCGGACTATTTAAATTAGAACTAAAACAATCCGGTGAAGTACATATAATGTGGTTCATTGCAACTGAAAATGATGAATATTAATTTTAATAATGTATGTATCTATTTACAAAAATACACTAATAATAATATTTTAATTAATTAAAATAACAATTTATTATTATAATTTACTATCAGTTACGAATAATAAAAAAATATCCTACTAAATAGATATTTAAGATATATATTATTATTATTATTAGATTTGGTTTTAACTGACTAATTATAGAAGCAGAGCTTATCGAGATAATTACCCTTATCATTCTGACAATTCCTATAAAGTATAATTATAATAATAAATTCCTAAAAAAAAAGAATATAACATAAGATTATATCTAAGTTGACTTCCTGTTTAAAATAAATATAATTATAATTAATATAATTAATTGTACTCGTTAGGGATTGACAAAATGATCAAAAATCATCATGTAATATTTATCATTAAAAAAATAATAATAAATATTAAACAAACTACAAAACAATAAAACAACAAAAAACTAAAAACAGACAATATAGTTTAAGAAGTAATGAAATAAATGAAAATTTAATATAAAGAATAATATATATATATATATATATATTGGCAAATATTCAAAAATAAATTATCTATACAAAGTAACTAATATTTTAAGTTAATAATTGAAAGAGAATTTATAGAGATACATTATGTTACTTATTTAATATAATACATAGTAAGCCGCGTGTACACCGAACGTTTTCACGATTTTATCAAAAGATTTTTAATTTAATTTTTTATTAACATCTTTTTTATAAATCTTAAGTTGAAAATTGCGTGTATACCAAATATATTATGATTTTATCAAAGATTTTATTATCGCGATTTTTAATTACACATAATGTTTTTCAATATATTTATATTTTACCTATAAATCTTTAGTAAACTATAAATATATGGGCATTTCATACTAGTGTAGGTGAGTATGAGTCATTGCATTACCGTGAAGTTATCTTGGAGCATGAGCATATTATGCAATTACTACATTTCATAGTAGTATAGGTCATGATTCATTGTATTACTATGACGTTAGCTTTGAGAGTGACCATATTACGTAATTAGAGCGCGTCCCATTTAGATGGTCATATGAGATGACATTCTATATAATATATAATAAATAAACATACATTGGGACTTGTATAGTATAAATACTTAGATTTAATTATCATGGTTTTGAATCGAATATAAGAAATTTCATGCTAGCATGCATAGCTAGCTAGCTCTACTAGTTTATAGACTATATACTAGTTTACATTGTCATAGCCATGACTATATTACTTATTTATAATTTGTGATATTTAGATGGTTATATAATATGTCATTAAATTTATATATTTAAGTTATAATACACCAAGACAAATATGGATATGGATAGTGATAATATGAATATTATGTTAAAATTTCTATTTTGTTCAGCTTTCTTATTACAAATTAAATAGAAGAGGAAAGCTTTATTTTTTAAATAATCTATGCTATTTCCAACTTTTTAAATTGAAACTAATAATAATAATAACATATGGGTCATTCCAAGTGAAATCAATATTCATTCCCGCACCCCGACTCAGATGTTGTTGAAATTTTCACAGAATGTTTACTTAATATAGTTATGATAATAATTTTAAAAAAAAATTTAAAAAAATTAATATGTTGCCCTCACGATTCATTCAAAAATATTTTGAAAATTTTGAAATGTAATTTTTGAGTAAAACTCACATTTTTAAAACTCTATAACTTTTTATTTATTTAATGAATTTCATTAATTTTTTTCTATACGATTATATCATATATTCTCTATATAGATATATAGTAATAGTCTAAAAAATATTCAATAATCATATATTTATTTTGATTTACATATATGACAAAATTCACAATATTTGTTTTTTATCCAATTTTGTTTTCCTAATAACTTTTTATATATTGTATATTATTTAATTTTTGTTATTGTATATTGTAGATATGTTTTAAATAAACATAAATTATCTTAAAAATCTAACCTATTGAATATATTTTTTTATTAATTCATCCATAACAAATATTTTTTTGTTAATTTTCCAAATTCGATACTTTTTAAATGAAAATAAATCAAAATACCTATCCTCGAAATTTATAATTTTTTTTTATTCTATAATTTGGTTTAATAATCTATTGAAAACTATTTTCACAACATTGCTTTATGATATATTAGTTGCTGATTTTTAATTTTTAAAAAAGATACAATTCTAATTTTTAAGAACAAATATATGATTTATATTTATATTAAATTATGTTTTTTAATTAACTTAATGTACTTTTTAATAATTATAAATATATATTATATTTTAAAAATATATATAAGCTCATATGAAATATTCAAAATTCTAGTATAAATGATGATATTGTATTTTTATTGTTGCCAATATCTGTTTTCATGAAATAGTGAATTCACACTAACAGTGAATGTAGAGGCTATGCATATCAACATTACTATAGCTATATTATTATTATTTTTTGCATTATACTGAAAAAATCTGTTTATATATTACAATAGAGATTTCATGAATATTATTTTCTAATAAATAATTATTTAAAATTGTAATTTATACAAAAGAGGCTATATATAATAAATATATCTCTATTATAGTATACATGGAAAATTATAAATATAATTTAAAAAAAATAGATTTATTCAATAAATAGAATTCTGGGCAATATGCTATTAATAGACCATATGGTGCCTATCTATTTACATGGTAAACTGTGAAATGGCACTGTGACATTTTATTTTATTTTTCACCAATTTTATAATATCCAATACATCATAATTATATTTTGTAATATTGTCTCTCTGGAATTGTGCATACATATGTTATTTATATAAAGCAAAATAAATTAAGTGGATTGCTTCTATACTTTATCTAAACACTTGTTTATATACGAAAATATAGCAACAACATTTATTCAGAGTAAAGCGCATTTGAAAAGTTAACAATAAATAAATTCAATAAAATTCAAATAAATTATAAAGTAATAAAATTATAGTGGAGGGAAGGGTGTAGTGGCCGAGGACGTAGTAGTGGCCGTTTTAATTAACGCTTAAATGGTGCTTGATAGGATAAAAAGTTCTATATACAATAGTTAGATAATCAAAATATCTATAATATATAGTAAACATTTTTTTTAAATAATTAATTAATTACTCTAATTTATCATATAATCATTTTTTGTCAAATTTTGAGAAAAACATGATTATATATATTTATTCTTATTTATATGTAAGAGTATGTACATATATAATTAAATCATTGAATCAAATAAGGTGCGTATGCATCATAAATATAATTATTTAATATTACATAATTAACAAAATATAAATCGAATACATTACGAGACACCTATCGCATTTCTGGTACTAGGTGCCACTACTACGGCCTTGCCTTATTTTAGTGCTTTTTTAATGCCTAATCAAACGTTTATATTATTAGGTTAAACACTTTATATAAAAGTGAAATCACAGTATTCTAGGACTATATGATGTCTATTCAATTCAAAAAATAAGAGACTAACATTCAGTATTTATCGATATATTAGAAATCTTCTGAGGCATATTAATTATCGTCCACTACCCCCTTCCCTCCCCTACATTTAGCTAATATAAAATCAAAATTATAAAGTAATAGTTTTATATTTTCTTATCAATATATAAATGCTTTTTTATTTTTATCAAATTTATATATGAGATATTAAACATAAGATTACATATCAAGATATTATTAATATTAATTCACCAAACATTATAAATAGTCGATTATATAAATTTAATATAGCTGCTATACAGATAATTAATTTGCTTTTATAAATAAAATTTCTAAATTATGTTTTTTTGTCTTTAATAAAAATATATTTAACTATATATTAATAAAGATATATACTAAATATATATTTATTATTGGTGAATATAAACAATATATATCAATATAAAAATTACTTTAAAAAATCAATTAAATTAAAATTAAATTACATTTAATATAAAACTATAGTAATGTTGACATATGTATATCCTTTATAAATACACTGTTAGTGTGAATTCAACATTTCATGAACATATTTATTTAAGTTTGGCAACAATAAACATACAATATCATCATTTATATTAGACATTTATTTAGACAAATAATATTCAGAATAATATTTGAATGAATGTTTTTTATTCGAATTTTGAATATTTCATATTAGCTTATATATATTTTTATATCATTAACATATAATATATATTTATAATTATTAAAAAGTATGTGAAAGTTAATTAAAAAACATAATTTAATATAAATATAAATCATATATTTTTTCTTAAAAATTAGAATTGTATCTTTTAAAAAAATTAAAAATCAGCAACTAATGGATCATAAAGCAATGTTGTGAAAATAGTTTTCAATAGATTATTAAACCAAATTATAGAATAAAAAAAAAATTTTAATTTCGAGGATAGGTATTTTGATTTAATTTCATTTAAAAAGTATCGAATTTGGAAAATTAACAAAAAAAATATTTGTTATGGATGAATTAATAAAAAAATATATTCACTAGGTTAGATTTTTAAGATAATTTATGTTTATTTAAAACATATCTATAATATACAATAACAACAATTAAATAATATACAATATATAAAAAGTTATTAGGGAAACAAAATTGTATAAAAAACAAATATTGTAAATTTGTCATATATGTAAATCAATATAAATATATGATTATTTAATATTGTATAGTATATTACTATATATCTATATAGAGAATATATGATATAATCTTATAGAAAAAAAATTAATGAAATTTATTAAATAAATAAAAAGTTATGTAGTTTTAAAAATGTGCGTTTTACTCAAAAATTACATTTTAAAATTTTCAAAATATTTTTGAATGAATCGTGAGGGCAAAATATTAATTTTTTTAAATTTTTTTGTTAAATTATTACGATAACTATATTAAATAAACATTGTGTGAAATTTTCAACAAAATCTGAGTTTGAGACTGGGAAAAATGTGAAAAATTTGCTGATTTCACTTGGTGACCAACTTTCACTCAATGACCCATATATGTTTTACAATATTATTAATATGTATTATAACTAATACTATTTTGTTAACTTGTTATTATAAACTAATAATATAAATATTCTAATATATATTATGAATTGTATGTATTATGGTAGCTAATAATATAGTATTAACTTGTTAATAGAAACTAATAATATAAATATACTAATATATATTATTAATTGTATGTATTATGGTAGCTAATAATATAATATTAACTTGTTATTAGAAACTAATAATATATATATATAAGGCTATACATGACGGGAGGCACACTTTATAAATGAACACTCGTGTGGGGTGTGTGTATAAGGTAATTGACAGCTAAATATTTTGAGAGTTCAATATGTCTTACATCGTCACGCTATATGCATAGAATATAATGCGTATATAAATTAACTGCGATTCGTTTATATACCGTGTATACAAATACAAATATGTATTATATAACTATATTTTTATACATATATACCTACATGCACATAAGCATATACGCATACAAATACATACACATTTATTATTTATATAAATATATACACATATTCACATAAATACCTACATCCATATGTGCGAATTTATATATACTTATGTATATCGTCAATTCTATATTGCATTATCCAATTTTGTATAGTTAATAGCTGTATGTTGTATCCATGTGGACGGCATCACAGTGTATGCTGGAGGAGGAGATGATAGCTATACTATAGGTGTATGTTGAATCTAGTAATCAATGTAGGTTTTAGGTAGAGGTGTGGCTATCACAGGAAACATGGGTGAAGATGAGGGCACCATTGGTAATGGAATGGTCATCATGTTATACTAAAAGTTACATATATGCGAATTTATAATTACTTAGTAATATCATGTATACACTATTTACTAAATATATACGAATGTAATTATAGCAACATAACAATATTTAACATGTGTACTATATTTAATCGTAGTGTATATTAATCTAGGTCATCAAGGGATTACAATTAGATAAAGGCCGGTGCTAGTTCCCGACAAACAATTATTACTGCACAATTTTCCTGTAGGATACCCTGCTAAGGACTCCTGCAGAGGTCCTAAAGTTACACAATCTGTCTATATATTTCACATGTGTGCAGGACATTTACAGGGGTTTATTAGTCACTGTGTAAGGATAAATAAGGACAAAATAACGAACTTTCTGAATCCTGCCAAGTATAAATAAGGACAAAATAACGAACTTTCTATATCCTGCTAAGGATAAATTAGGATAAAATAAAGGATTTTGTATTCCAGGTATAGACAAATAAGGGACATATAAAATATGTTCTATTCCTATATAGAATAACCCAGCATTCAACTTACATCAACAACTTAAGTTCAAAATTTAAGTTCAACTTAAGTCAATGGTTAAGTTCAACTTAAAAACAGGACATTTAAAGTAACATTTTCATATCTCTAAATAAAATGCAAAACGTTACTTAAATTGTCCTGTAGATACCCTGAGCAGTAGTAATTTGTTACTGAGCAGGACATTTAAAGTAATATTTTCATATCTATAAATAAAATGCAAAACTTTACTTAAATTGTCATATACATACCCTGAGCAGTAGTATTAATTTGTTACTGAGCAGGATATTTAAAGTAATATTTGCATATCATAAATAAAATGCAAAACTTTACTTCAATTGTCCTGAGGATACCCTGATCAGTAGTATAATATGGTACTGTGCAGGAAATTATTAATAAGTATATATACTTTTTTTTAATATAGAAAGAATAACATATACCTTTTAATTATTTTAATATATTGATTTAATTTGTATTTATAATATACGATGTAAGACCGCCCATATTGAACTCTCAAAATATTCAGCTGTCAATTACCTCCTACACACCCGCCACACGAGTATTCATTTATAAAGTGTGCCGCTCGTCATGTTTCCCCATATATATACATATATATATATATATATATACATACATAATTATTATAAATAATATTTTAAATTATTAATATTAAAATATGATTCACTAATATTCTAGTATTTTATATATATTTTTTTTATATTTGACTGGATAGGAATAATAAGATACATGAGGTTGTATTCTATTATATATTTAATAAGATATGTAACATATAAATAAGTAAATAAGTTTGGTTTAGTTTAAATAAAAATGTATTGAGATTTTTCGAAATCATAACAAACTAGGTGGTGATAGACAGAGACTGATATTAAAAAAACGCAGTATAATAATATTAAGTGTGATATAATAAAAAATAACAATCAATTTCTCTATAGAGTTTAGATGTTTTGGCGTTCTACAGGTTAACCTGTACGTTTGGGTCTCAATAGGATGTTGGGGATGATAACATATGGTTTTAAAAACATTACGTTTGATTGAACGGGACAGGGTTAACGACAGTTCACTATAAATGACAGTGGGCATATATCGATATAGTTTCGCCAGTACGTTCTGGATGGATCGACCTCATCTGTGATGTCATAGCTTCGAGGCACATCACTTTTACATCCTATTTTTCCTGGTATACACTTGTTCGATATGAGATTACGGATGTAAATAGTATGGCCAATAGCCAGCGGGGGTAACAATATGTGTGATATGATATAGGTTTAATATCAGTTGATTGGGGTTCAGTAATATTATATGATACAGGTGTATACATAGTTTTACTAAGCGTTGGTATAGTGCTGTTCATATTCCTGTTATAAAGTAGCCTCACAGAAGATTCAATCGAATGGAATAGAGTGTAGGAGAATCATGGCTCGGTGGAGGTCTGTAGACATCATCAGATTCTTTATCGCTAAGATATATTATGATTTTGATATTAGGTTTATTATGCACTAAAATAGGGTCATATAGATCCCTTCGCTCATGCGGAAAGAATATAATAATAAAATAATAGTAATACGATAACTATTTAATAATAATTTACATTGAATATACCACTGAAAAAAATAATAAGTAATATATAGGAATATTATATAATACAGTCTGCCTTGATATGGTGGAGTGTTAGATATAGATTAGTCTAAATGTTGTGACATTATCATATACTTGATTAAATTATGTATAGGTAGATTATTAATTTAAAAGAAGCTAATTATACCAAATAAGTCGTTATACCAAATAAATAATATATATATATATATATAATATGGGATACCAGTGATATTGTGGGAATTGATCTAATGTGAAGTGATTTCGTGGAAAGTAATAACGTGCGCAAATATAATATATTTACTTATTTTAAAATAGTAAAATTTACACTTCGCACGAAATCACCAAACCAAACGAAAGCACTTCGCATGAGATCACTGGTTACGATAATTTGTGTGTATTTATAATTTTTAAATTAATGTTATCTTATTAGAATTTAAACATAAAATACATATATATATATATATATGGATCATGTAAACAAGTGTACTTTCGACATCCTTCCGAAATTTTTAATATATATTGAATTTTAGAATGACGAGTTAACTAAATAAGGTATCGACAGATAATGGACATTCTTGTAAAAAATAGCGAAGTTTGGAAATTCAATGATAAATGGACTTTATTAATATAGATAGCTCTCTTATAAATGTAAATGTGTTGTCTATGAATATATAAAAAAAATATTCAATATATTCATATTTATTTAACTTCTACCACTTACAAACACTCACGAAGTTCGGAGAGCTTCCCCTATTAATATATATATATATACAGTCAAAGCTCGATAACTCAACATTGACGGGACGGAGTTTTCATGTTGAGTTAGCGAGTATATTGAGTTATCGGATGTATAAATTAAAGACTTAATTAATGTTTTGTACACATAAATGCATTCAAAATAGTACTCGTATGATAATATAATAATTGTAATTGTATTTTTAAATATTTCGAATTGAATCCACTTATGTCGACAAATTTGATTATAAAACAAATTATTTACAAATTTTAATTTGTATGAAAAGTATTCCCATAGTATTCATTGCTATTCCCCTACTACTCAATATCGTCAGTATATCTATAAATAACTTGATCTTTAATATCTTACGTAATTGGTCAATATTTAGATACGCCTAAAAATATGTAATATATATATATATTATATATATATATATACAGTGAAAGCCGCTTACTTCGACAGCCACGTACATCGATAATTCGAGATATTTGTGTTGGATATACACCTATTTACATGTAAATTAATCCGCGTACATCGACAATCCACTTATATCGATAATTCGGCATTATCGACATATTTATAAGGTAATATTTGGAATTGAATCCACTTATGTCGACAAATTTGATTATAAAACAAATTATTTACAAATTTTAATTTGTATGAAAAGTATTCCCATAGTATTCATTGCTATTCCCCTACTACTCAATATCGTCAGTATATCTATAAATAACTTGATCTTTAATATCTTACGTAATTGGTCAATATTTAGATACGCCTAAAAATATGTAATGTGATATAATTACGTATGTCTTATTTAATTTATTAAATTATTGTAATGATGCCAAAACGTAAATTCATTTCTATCGTTGATAAAGCTACTGCTATCAATAATATTAAAATGGAAAAGAGAGAAATATTGTGGCAGAGGAACTGGGTGTTGGATTGTCTACTATTGTAGGATGGATGAAAGATATTATCATATATAAATATCAAAACATTAACATAAGTAAAAAGTAGGAAAGTAACAATGAACTATCCATAGTCATATATTATTGTGTCAGTAGTGTATAGTACCCTTAATTACTGGCGTCACTATTACGTACTAACACCTATGACTCATTGTGTAGGTATATATTTATATTCAATTTATATCTCAATACCATGTTATCCATTATAAGTAATACTATATATAGTTAAATATATTGTATTATAGTACCATATGGCACGGTAATACTATAAACTATTATATGGTATATAAATACATTCCATGGATCAACTATCTTTATCGAGTACAAGTCGGTGGTGCATTGCATCGCCAGATGGAGGTATATGAGCTCAATTGTAATTAACAATTATTAAAATAGATTTTGGTCATAAGATCAATTGTATCAAAGGTATTGGCGTTACTTGCTAACATGTCGCATCACGAATTGTTACGTCATTAGTTTCCATTAGGTTTTTTATTTTTCTATATCCTATGTTATATTTAATAAGGTAAATGTAAATATTTACAAAACAATGATCCAGACGATTGTACAATTATATATGATACCAGTGATATTGCAAATTGTGATGATTTCGATTTACATAAATTAATATCTATTTATAACAATTATAACAATTCAAATGAATCTTATAAGATTATATAACAATTATGTATCAATTGATATAAATATGTTACCGTATGATAATTGTATCTTATCTAGACCGTCGATTATACGATCACTTACACTCACAAAACATAAAGAAGATGTTAATGAGTGTACACATGATCCAATTATTGTAAAAACCAACGTCTGTAGTTTTAAATATGTTACAAGAAATCCAATTGTATATAAATAGTCATATCAATCACGATAACAGTAATATAAATACATGTATATATATATATATATATATATATATATATATATATATATATATATATATATATATATATATACATGCATATATGCACAATACAATCACATATTGATAATATACACTTAAATAAAATATAATCCACTAAACAACATCGCTTAAATATTGTTAGTTTATATATAAATTTTTAGTAAATACATATTTATTTTTTAATAAACATGTAATTAAACCTTTTTCATTATTATATTATATGCATATATTATATTATTATATACAATTAATTATAAATAAACTAATGCGTTATAAATCATTAGGGCTACGCCCCTGTCGCTCATATCGACAATCCGCCTATATCGACATTTGTGGAGCTAACGCAACCATGTCGATGTAAGCGGCTTTCACTGTATATATATTATAATATATATATATATATATATATATATATATATATATATATATATATATATATATATATATATATATATATATATATATACATTTAGGTGATACATTATTTGATAAAATAAGTAAATAATTAATTACTAGTTAACCCTGTGAATCCCAGCCATTTTTAATAAAATGTGAAAATAATCTATAATTAACACAAAGTGTATGCACATTTTTATAAAATGATTATTCGTATTCAAATTGATAATTATATATAACAAGTTATATTTATTTTATAAAGTATAATATATATTATATAAATCTGGAAAAAAAATTGGATTTTAATTATTGTTAGTAATATTATACTTAATTAATTATAATAATTATAATTAATTGTTAATTAAAAATAGTTTCATATTTCAATAAATAAATAAATAAATACTCCATAAAATATTATAATATACATAAATATTCTAATAGATAAAATGTTTATAACATTCTACTTAATAACAAACTGAAGAAATATTATATATTAATTAATTATTATATTAATTAATATATTAATTTATTAAAATTAATCAAGTATTTTCATAATAAATATTATATAATGTTGTATTTTAACATAATACTCAAAATCTAAGATATAAAGACATATTTTAAAGAATCTATCACCTACATTGGATATTATTAAATATATAATAATTTTTATTAATATAATTCAACTACTGAGTTTTTTTTAATATTCACCAAATATATATTTATATTCACCAAATAAAAAAGCATTAAATTATATAAATTTTGTGTGATTGGTGTGATCTTGTGCGAAATGATAATATATATATGAATTATTTTAAAATAATAGAATTTAAACTGAGAAAGAAATCACTTTTCACAAAATCACTTCGCACGAGATCACTGGTTACAGTTAACAGTTAAATAATATATTTTGTTTCTTGTTTGCATTCCTTCTGATTATTAGAATATCTTAATATAAATTAAAATAAGTTAATAAAATCGACATCTTTGTGAAATCTCGGTTGTCGATAGTACACTAATTCATATGATCCATTATATAATACATTATACATATATATTATATTATACATTATATAAGATCCATATATATATTTAATATACTATTCAATACCTTATTGTAAACTATAAATTGGTTAGTTACTATTAAAAGTATATTAATAAATATATATATTATTATAATAATTATATATTAAAATTAGAAAATTATATATGATATAGATTAAATATGATATAGTATATACTGAATAATAATCAATATACTAGTATATAATATAGCTATATTATAAATATGTAGATGTATTATTTATGAATTACAATTTAAAATGTACAGTATACTCTTATATAAGGATGGTATGGACATTTGGTAAACAAGTTTCTCATTCAAAATGTATTTAATGTAGTTATACTAATATATATATATATATATATATATATATATATATATATATCTTCAGCAAAGCGAATTATTTATCATAAGCCTTATGATAAATGTGCAAACTATTTTACATTTGTTATTTATGATTAGCTCATATTTGGTTATAGTCCGATTATCCTTGTATATATAATATAATTATAAAATTTATTTCATTATTATATTTGTATATTTATTATAATATTATAAGAATAACTGTATATGAATAACTGAATGAATTTGTATACTTATTATTGATTCAGTAATAATAATTATAATAATTATAATAATTATTTTTTAAATAATAAATGTAATATATTATATATTATATATTCGTCTTAAAATGTAATAATATATTTATTAGATAATATAATATTACATAATCCGTATTATCACATTTATTAAATTATTTAAACAATCATTATAGTAGTAATTATGTTGTATATAATTATTATAAAAATATATAGTAATAATGAATATAAATAAACTCAAAATTTACATTATAATTGGATATTATATATAGAAATAATAAAGTAAATAGTTTTTAAAACTACCTCAGACACAATTTCCAATGTTTTATCATGGATAACTTTTTTTTTAGATCTTTAAAGATTGAGTCAGCCATATATAATCGATATAAATATATTATTAAAAATAAATAATTAAAATAAATCATAAATAAAATAGAACGTAAATGTAATCAAACCTGATTTGCTTAGACATTTATATCTCAGACACCTGATTGGACCAGAATAAAATCTTACATATATCAAGATTTTTCAAAGATTAAATATAGCCTGTTATATTTTATAAAATCTTATGAAAATAGGAAAAATCGTGAGAATCATGAGATATTTGATAATAAAATATTATTAAAAAAAATCGTATGAAAAATCGTGAAAACGTTCGATGTACACGGCTTTAGTTTTTTTATTATGTAAATGAATCTAAGTGTAATTATATTATAAATATGAATAAAAAGAAGAAATTAATGTAAAAGTTTTGGAAAAGTAAAATGTATTAAAAATATTAACTTATTATAACTTTACAATGTTAAAATATTATTTGAGGTAGAAACTAATAGTAAAACATAAAAAATAATAAAAATATTATTGCTGAATAGGGAATAACAGATACTAATTTTGTTTTATCAATATTTAATTCATTAAGTCTTTGAATAAAAAAGTGCATAATAAAATTAAATCATAGATAATCAGGTATGATTCATTAAGGTAGAATGATACATTTTTTATAATCCAATAGATTTTAAAAATCAATTATTTAGGAATTGAAAATGAGATTTACAGTTCAATGAACTATAGATGGAACTTTGTTTCAGGCACTTGAACTAAATGCTTATTTTCACTTAATGTTTAAAATTCTATATCATTTCTAAAGGACATACAGTGAATTTTAGCAATATTAATTGAGCAAACTTATTTGCACTTATCCATAACATTATATCATAGTTAACTGAAATACGGTAATATCAAATATTTTATGAAGCAAAAATATAAAACTCATATATACAGATTAATATACAGGTGTCATGCTAGCAGTAGTATTGAAATAGATTTATATTTGGTGCTGTTTCTATACAATGTTTCCAATTATCTATTAAATTATATGCAATATAAATCAGATGTTACTTGCCACATACATCTATATAGTATTTAAAAACAAAATATCATATTGCTATGTTATATATTAGTAATAATTACTTAGTTGTCATCATATAAATAACAATTTAAAGCATATTATTTTACATTTTAAAAGTGTATAATTTGATATAAATTTATATTATAAACAACACATAGTTCCGAAAAATTATAGTATTGATGTCTTTACATTTATTAGTGATACCATGAATAAGTTAAAAATAGTGAAATAAAAGAAAATTTAGATTATAAATAGTATATTGATTAATTTACTATTAAATTGATAATTATTAATTATATAGTATTTTATAACAGCCTTAAATGCATGTTCTGTTGAGCCGAAATACTACTCTGTTTGAGAGCAAACAAAAAGAAATTATGTAATAATAAACCATATGATTGGACTGAACTGAAGCAAGATATCAATATCCGAAATAAGTTCGTAACTGAAGTTAAAGATAGATTTAAAACCCTCCAAGAATTTAAACCAACATATGTAAGTGCAAATACAAGATATAACTATTTTGAGATAGCATGCAAAGAAGCTGCTGAAAATATAATCCCGTTAAAACCGAACCTTATAAAGTGTCTACCATAGGAAACGCTGCTTATCTGTCAGAAACGTGAACTTCTTCATCAGGCAGCAGAACTTAAAAACATAGATCCTTCACCAAGAAACATAAAAAACTTCGTAGACACTCAAAATATACTCACAAGTATGTATCAAAGAGAACAAGAGGAATATGTTACACGAAAGAGCGAAGAGATTTAAGATGCAATCAGTTTTAAAAAGTCTGCACTTGCATGGAAAACAGTGAATGAAGTTAGTAGTAGGAAGAAGTCCTACAAAGCCAAACTTAAAGCCAATTCCGAAAAATAACGTATAAAGTTATGGCATGATCACTTTAAAGAATTACTCTGCAAACCAACATAAATTTCAACAAACGATGACATAAATGAAAGATCAGACCAAGACATTACTAAACTAGATATCAAGACAGGATCATTCACCTCTTATGAACTAACTAAAGCTATAAAAAGTATTCAAAGCGGAAAAGCGGTAGGGCTAGATGAAATACCAGCAGAAGTATGGAAACTAGAAGACTTTCAAAATTTCTTACTAGAATCCTGCAATAGTGTATATTCATAAGAAACTATAGAAAGATGGAGAGAAGGATGTATACTGCCTTTCCCTAAAAAATGAAATCTATCTCTAACAAAAAACTATAGGGAAATAACACTCACATCAATTGCGGCCAAAATATTTAACCTAATGATCTTAAACCGAATTAGACCAGAAATAGATCCTATTCTAAGGAAGAATCAAAATGGTTTCAGGAAAAATAGATCTACATCAGGACAAATTTTAACAATTCGTCGTATATTAGAAGGTGTTAAATCAAAAAACCTACCATTAACACTTTTATTCATAGATTTCTCATAAGCATTAGATTCTATCAAACGAAATAAGATGGAGCAAATTCAGCAAATATATGGAATTCCAACAGAAACTATAGAAGCTATAATGATGCTGTATAGAAATACTCGTTCTATGGTTAGATCTCCCGATGGTGATACTGCCTTTTTCGAGATTACCACTGGGGTACTGCAAGGAGATACTATTGCTCCCTTCCTGTTTATATTATGTCTCGACTATATTCTTAAGACTTCTGTAGATATCAACGCAGAATTAGGTTTCACACTAACTGAATGACGAAGTAGACGTTATCCGGCCACACACTTAACTGATATTGATTATGTATACTTTTATATTATAAATACTGAAAAAACTCAATACATGAAATTAAATCAAAATTATGACTCCGATGATATCACAATAAACAGCATAAATGGTAACATTGTTGTAAAAGTGGAAAATTTCAACTATCTTGGGAGCTGCATCAGGTCAACAGAAAAGGATATTCAAATAAGAATTGCTAAAGCCTGGTCAGCACTAAAAAGTATGCAAGAAATCTGGAAATCTAAGATGCCCGACAAATTAAAAGAAATTTTTTCAGAGCGGCAGTTGAATCTGTATTAGTATATGGTGCCATATCGTGGACTCTAATATATCGTGTAACAGCTAAACTTGAGGGGAAAATAGATGGAGCCTATACTAGAATGCTCCGAGCAGCTCTAAATAAGTCATGGAGAGAAAATTTGACAAACAAGGAACTATACGGAAATATACCCAAAATATCAGTAGCTATATGAGAACAACGATTACGATTTGCAGGACATTGCTGGAGAAACGAAGGCGAACTAGCAAGCGACTTACTACTATGGCAACCATCTCATGGCAAACGATTTCGAGGAAGACCGCCTTTAACATATATCGATCAACTGGTGAAAGATACTGGATGTAGAACCGAGGAATTACCAGTTGCTATGAAAGAAAGGGATAAATGGAATGAACGTGTTGTAAATTGCCGAGCAAGCTCGACCTGGTAAGGTAAGGTAAGTAAATGCATATTACTATAAATGTGGTACATACAGTGAACCTATATTATATCGTGAAAAATAACCAATACATTCAGATATTGTGCTTATCCTTATATATATTACATTCTTTATATATGTAATTCATCTATGTTAATAAATTAATATTTCCATTAATAAATGCTATTTATTAAGTAGGAACTTGATTCAGGATCCTACATTGGTGTAAACTATATGATATAAATATACTCCATCAGAAATTATTATCTATATCAGATAGAGGACAACAATTCAGCGGATTTGGAGAACTTTCTATATTACAAAATCAATCACTACATCTTTAATTTCACAATGCTACGAACTTGTAAGCTGAAAGATAACAAATGGATAGATATATTACAATTAATCCTACTAAGTATTTAAACTACTTAATAAGAAGATCTCAATATAACAAGTGCAAAGTTTACGGTACAATATTTCATTTATCAAGCAAATTTACATAAAGACTTTATGATAAAGTATATGATAATTCTTATCGTGTTTTATACAAGAAAGTAAAATAACTATTCGTAGAAAATAACTGAATGAAAAACTCAATTTCCATGTATACTATGAAGAGATACTATTTCACGAAAGTTATACCTCTATCTTTCTTAAATATAGTTTTCCTCCAGAGAAACATCATGACATAATGAGTCAATAAATGGCTGAATTCACATTTCCTATAAGAGTAGAATATAACCTAAGTAGGAGAGAGTAATCTCTCTAGTATACTCTCGAAAAAATATGTTACAATACATGTCGTGGATATCCTTATATATATATATTGTATAATATATAATTAATAATTATTAATTATCATGCTATTTCTTATTCATACATATTAATAATGTATTGTTCTTTTAATAAATGTTAATTATTAAGTACCTTAACAGGTTCAAAAAAAATATATATTATATATCAGTTTTAATAATAAAAATAAGAATTATGAGAATAAATCATGGTTCAAAGAGTATCAAATATTACAATAATAAATAATTAATGGTATTAATTTAATATATAATCATATTTAGAATAATCAAAATTAAAATTGAAGAACATAAAACAAATGCATTCATACATATTGTATCTATTTAGATTAGAAAAGTAATTTGATAGGTTTTGTAAAATTAGTATTTTAATGAAATTTCTCATTTTCATAATATAATACTATTTAATTTATTATAATATACTCAATATATTTCCCGTGTTCAATATATATATATATATATATATATATATATATATACATATATAGTATATATATATATATAATATATATAATATATATATATATATATATATTATTGTTATATTATTTGATCTTATGATTTATTATTATAATATAATTTATCTTGTTCATAATATATTATATTACTTCTAAAGGGGGTATCCCACTACCAGTATTTTCGGAAATGTTTGTTAGAAAGTAATTTTCTGTTATAGTGGGATATCCCCTTTAAAGTTACTATATTTGCTGCAAGTTGCCGGAATGTAAGGGGGTATCCCACTACAATTGTAGTTAACTTTCTAGATAATCTAGCAAACATTTTCGGACATTATTTCCGAAAATACTGGTAATGGGATAACCCATATATGATCATAATATATATATATATATATATATAATTTATAAACGAACATTTTTTTATAAATTAACATTTTTTATTTATTTATGATATTTTCTAATAATCTTAATACATTGATATTATAATATCTTCATATATCATATTTTATAACAAACATTATTTCGAAAGTGAATTCCCTATATGAATCAAACTGACTCCGATACAATTATTGTGTTTATTATTTTATATCATAAAGAATACAAATTTTAATTTGTATGTACTCAAATAAATTGTAAGAACTCAGCAACTATAATTTTATTATATATGATAATATACGAGATTTCAAAATCTAAGTAATTATGAAATATTATAAGTAACATGATTATAAACTCGACTCTTGTTGAGTTTCCAAACTTATTTTATTAATTTTCATATATAGGTATCAGGGATGGGGTCAAATACGTATTTGTATTTAAATAAGCTTATTTGGTGTATTTTTATTTGTATTTGTATATGAATGATTATTTAGTGTATTTGATCAAATACATTTTCAAATACACTAACAAATATATTAAATTAATAATTTAATAGAATGTAGAATTTAAACAATTGATTTATGAATGTAAAAAAAATAACAAAAAATACAATTTATATAAATATTATATTAAAGAATATATTTATAAAATAATCAAATTATATAATTGAATAATAATTTTCAAAGAATTTTATGAATACTACAAAGATTTTCCGAAGGAAAGATATAACACTTACGCGAAATCGTGTAATTCGAATTTGTATACAAAATACCCTGGTGCCACCTATAGCGGGTTACTTTTAGGAACTATGCGTTGTTTATAATGTAAATTCGTATTTAACTATACACTTTTAAAATGTTAAATAATATACTTTAAATTAATATTTATATGATGAAAACTAAGTGTTCATTACTAATATATAACAAACAAATATGATATGTATGTTTTAAATGCTATAAGTATATATTTAGTGAGTAAAAGCTAATTTATATTGCATGTAATTTAATAGAGCAATGAAAACATTGTTGTATGCAAACAGAGCCGAACCTAAATCTATTTCAGTGATTTCGATACTACTGCTAGCAGCGGTTGGGGCTATTACTAAATTACGTTGCATGCATAGGGAGTGTTATATCTTTGCTTCGCAAAATCTTTGAATACTATATAAGTAAATTTATGAATTTAAATGTATATTCTATATATAAAATGTATAGGTGTTATAAATTATAACTTATAATATCCCAAGCAACCAGTCTATTGTTTACATTTTTGTATATAATTGATTTTCTTTAGTAATTAAATATATTTTAAATATATTTCAGTGAATTATTATGCAATCTGTATAAGGATAGGGATTATTATTTTATGATATCAAAATATAGATGAATACATCTAGTTAATTATTTAGAACGGATCTAATCGTATATAAAGCGCTGTTCACATTAGAAATCTATTCAAACAATTTCGCAATATAATTCTTAAGAATTCCAGTTTTAAAATCCCTTGGTGGTATCAATTTCAGGGTATTCACATGATCAATCTATTTTCACAGTAGAATACTTAAAAATACATACATTTTATGAACTTAAGTTCATTTATTATTAATTATTAATTAATTATTAATTAAGCGATCGTAAATGATTAAATAACTTAATCTTAATCACTTATAATCGTAAAAGATTTTTAATAGATTAACCCCTAGAAAGGTAAATGCGTATGCATTAATACTCGTTAATATACTTGTGTGTGAGTTTATTTACCAATTGCATAAATTGTCACAAAAACTAGAATAAATTTGGATTAGAATATTTAGCAATAGTCGCAGAAAAAACATACATCGAGACTTTTACATGTTGGGAATTCTTAACAATTCTGCTGCGAAATTGCTGGAATATATTGCTCATGTGCACAGCATTTAAGGTGTAATAAAATGTAATTTAATATTTAATGAGTTAATATTGGTATTTTATATTTGTATTTGTATTAGTATTTGTATTTGATAAAAATGTATTTGTGTTTGTATTTGTATAAAAATTTAATAAATATTTGTATTTGTATTTGATTCTTTAAGAAAAATGTATTTGTATTTGATAAAGTGTATTTGACCACAACCCTGATATGTATACATTATATATAATGCAGAAATGTTTACTATTCATCACAAATAAAATAGACTTGTATTTTTACTATAATTTGAACATTATTATTTTAAAATATGTTTAAAAAATAATGTGATATTTTTTCAGGATACATAATATATACATTTTGGTTAATATTTTAATAAAAAATTCATGTAAATCAAAATTATATTTTTTAAATGATTTTAATTTTGAAACTACATATATAAATGTATGATTTACTTTAAAATGTAACAAATTTTTAAATTATATTAACTATATAAATATATAAGTTTGGTATACGATCGTAACGGACGGGTTGCTAATGTAAATAAGCGCGAAAAGGACGAGTTGAGTTTTTATAGGATCACTTTGGGATGTAATAATTACAGTAATGCATATAAAAAAATACAGAAGAACAAAAATAAACCAATCTAAACTAAACCAAACTAAAATATCAATACAAAATATATATTTACATTCTCAACACGTCCGTTATAATCGGACACAAGTAAATATGATATTGGATCATATTTTCTTTACATTTCTATATTAGATAATGTTGATATTTATAAATAAAATAGCTTTTATATACAAGTTATAGAATAAATATAGAATATATCTTATTTGAGATATTTATAGACCAATTTAATAGTATGTAAATTATATTATACAATTATTATATTTTATTATACAATTTATAAATATGTTATCTACATAATTATGTAGTAATTATATAGCATAATTACTATTATTTATATATTAATATTACTATAATTTATAAATAAACATTATAAACCTTATAGAAATATAATTCACGGTGAATATGGTATAATAAAAAGTGCCAATTACAATTATAAAAAGTATCAATATACAAGCGTTATATTTATGTACTTTAAATTGTTTACTTTAGAATGTACGTATTATTACAAAATTGACATGCGCGAATTATAGACATGCGTAAATATTGATCATGCGCAATATTTATAACTGTCATCAAATGATTCAAATCCAAATAATATAATATAAAATTATAGATTACTTATAAAATATTATAATACATTATTCGATGTCTTATAGTACTTCACACATGATACGTTGATATGATAAGTTTTAACGTGTATTTCTTGTATACATATTAAATATACTTATATTATATAATTAGGTTATTATATAACCATTATTATAATGATTATATATATTAAATATATATTTAATTAAATCAGTATTAGGTGTACGCGTTGATTTAACAAATACGCATATCTAAGCTATGACACGCCCATATCTATAGGCGGGCGTCTCAACTCCGAAATCGCGCGCTCCGATTTCGAATAAACTATTATTCATAGATTTTTGGCGCCTCTGTTGTAACCAATTATTCTAGTAGTATACTAAGTATATCGTTTAAAATATATTTGCGGTATCAACAGGGTAACATTTGTAATGATAATTATGTAATAAATCATTTGATTATATTCTATTATAATGCAGTACATATGAATTTAAAATATATTAACGATAATATTTTATATCAAAGTTGAATTGGTAACAAATCTAAATTCTGTAACATTTCAATGACAATGGCATTTTTATTGTGGGCATAGTGGAGTTGGCTGCCAAGATAATTTTCCTATTTAATATGGGAGTGTCTAAATATTTAAAGATAAATATATAGTCATGTATGTCAATATTAAATATTCCAATATATAAATATTTAATATTATATTAGTAATTAAGATATGTAAATGAATATAATACCTACTCAGATGTATAAATATATACAAATGCTTGCAAATATATAGTACACATCGCTCATTTAACATATAATATACGTATAAATATTATTTAAAATTACAAATTATTCAACTTTACTAAATATATTTAATTTACAAATTGATATTCTGGGGTTGTTTGATTAATTCTGTGTGGTTTTCTCTTGTTAGCTTCATACATTCAAAAGTGAGTCTATAAAATATGGTGCTTAGTACTTAGTACTTGCTTAGTGCTTTTTATTTAATGTAATATTATGTAACTAGTTTATTAAGAAATCGTAAATAGATATTCAATAAGAATATAAGCTTTATATTATTTATATACATCTTATAAATTAAAAATAACATATAAGTAAACAATATACTATAAAATAATTCATTTATAAAGAAATATAATTAATATTCAAGCCAAGTCATTTTTAATGTATGCTCGTGATTTAGATTATATATATATAAAATAGTATAATATCTTCAATTTGAATACGAAAAATTATGAGAAATGTTGATATGTTATATTTAAAATATAATATATAACTATTATTTTTAGTACAGATAGTACCCAGAAATTTCGTACTAAGTTATTTTGTTCCATAGCAAAAATTAATTTTACTTTATATATGGTACAAATTGACTTTTTTGTTGGAACAAAATAACTTGGTACGAATTGATTAGATAATATAAACCCACAGTAATGAAGTAAATGAATCTGAAAGTAAGTGAAAATAAATAAAATTTAATATTTAAAACAATATAATACTCTCCAAATAACATACACAATGATATACTAAAATCCATAAAATACAAAATCCAAAACATCTAGTTATATCAAAAAAAAATCTCTATTTATTTAATATTTTTTAGTTTCGAATTCATTTCTAACAATAATTTTATTCCATTTAAATCGTATATGAAACAATTTTCAAACGAATTGATTATTAATTTTCTACACCACTACTCCATATCATCAGTGGATAATCAATTGAATGTATAGTATTGCACTTTTTGATAGAGGCTCTGCAGTCGAAACACACTGCTTAATTTCAAATTATTCTAAATATAGGGTATAAAATAACATTTTACTGTCAATATTGTCAGAATGTATCGAATCAATACAGATTATCGCTCTCATTGATCCTCATTAGATATTATTAATAAACTGATTTCATTCATATAAATATATATATATATATTTATAGAATAAAAAGCATTTCATATGAACACAAATTTTTACCCCATATATTAGTCAAAATGATATTTGCATTGTACAAATGACTTGTATTTTATAAATATATATATATACATATATGAATGAAATCAGTTTATAGATAAAATCTAATGACGACCAATGATAAATAATCGATAATCTGTATTGATTATATATATTCTGGAAATATATACAGTATCATATATCATCATATTAATTCGGATAACATAGTAGTACAATTGTAATTACAAAATTTAAAAAAATAATGAAACAATTAGTTTAATAATTAGTTCATAAGATATAAGTTTAAGTATTGGGATTGTACATCATTATTATGGTATATATGAAATTACATAGTTATTGTGTATGTATCATGATACTGCAGTATATTATGTATTAATATGAATTAATATATGATTACCATAATATCCAAGTTGATTATTTGTTTTGAATCCAAATAAGTATATTTTAATATTGGGAATAAGTGTATAATTATATTTATTTAACATATATTTTGTTCACTAATTACTAGAATATAAACTACAGAGTTATAATATATACATTATATACTATAGTTTATTGTTTATATTATGATTACGGATTTATTAACATACATTAAAATATAAGAAAAAATATCTATATTTATATTGTATTGTGAATATTCCTGTTAATTTTGCACCTAATAATATATAATAACACATCTTAATGAGTAATATATGGCATACCGTGTATGGTCCACATATATATATATATATATTAAGTATATTATAAATATATAATATATAATATATAGATACATATACATATAATGTATATATATATCCTGATAAATATGTATATAGAAACAAGTATGAAACTAGTAATACATTATATTAGTAACATAGTGTGATGTATAAGACGTTATTTACACGTCGTTCATTGACGTATACGTACGACTTATAAGTCACATTCTAAATAAAATGTTGAGGTATTCGGTATTACTTGACCTACATTTGACATTATCGGTGTATATGATCATAGAGCTAGAGAGAAAGTTGAATCAGCTTTCTCTCTAGCTCTATGTATTTGATTGACATGTTATATATAAACCGTGGCGATATTCACATTTGGGGTAGTTGTCTTGTCTAGTGTAATCATATATTTGTATTTTACTATAAACCTATGAGTGTAATAGTCTTATTATAGGTTTTTTTATGAATATATATATATATATATATATATATATATATATATATATATATATATATATATATATATATATATGTTATAAAGTGAAGTCTGCAGATATATCGATTTATGTCGAATTGAATTTAATTCAATTCGGTAATTACGTAATATCGATATATCTGCATGCATAAATTGTTTTAGGAAAGTGAATTTCGTTTGTATACACTTTAATCCTATATATATATATCTAATCATAAACACGCCTGACCAGACATGCATCGATGATATTGACTTGTATTATACCCAATACAATTCAATTATCGACTCCCAATGGTCGTTTATGTGTCAGTAATGGACGTTTTTGTGTCAGTTAATATGTGTCAGTTAATAGGCATAATACATAAGTACATAATACCATTGTCCTTGATAATACTACCGAAACTAGTGGAGGTCATCTACTATAGAAGATTAATTTTATATATGCATATATAAATACTATAATGTATACGTTCCATAACAGGTCAACCTTCATGACGCACGCCATTATTCAAGCAGTATATATATATATAGTAGCCTATATATTATATACTGCTTGAATAGTGGCGTGCGTCGCACGCACTGCTTCGTGAAGGTTTACGTATATATCGCATTCCTTGTATAGTTTTACGATTACATTCGTATGCAACAAATATATTAATATATAATGGATAGATCAGCAGGATAAGGTAACACACATAATCGGCATGTGGTTAAATCCCCGTCCGGGTAATTAACATAGGTCTTAACATAATATTTAGATTTTATTTCATATAATGGTAGGTATGTACCTATATACAAAATGATCGGTTTTCATTAAAAAATGAATGCATTAACACCAAAGAGACTTCAAATTGAAAGTATATACACTTGGTTATAAGTAAAAATATCAGCCATTAAAATATGTATTAAAATAATATTTAGATTTAATTTCATATATTGGTATACAAAATGATTGGTTTTCATTAAAAAATGAATGATAGAGACTTCAAATTTAAATTATATCCATTTGGTTACAAGTAAAAACGTCATATAAGTTCATGGATGGATTAAAGTATCCGCTAAAATAAATTAATAATACATATATATATATATATATATATATATATATATATATATATATATAGGTATTATTGGTATAGTGCATTATGCACATGGTCTGTAGACTATAGCGTTGTAGTTAGTATCCCTCTAGATACATCCACCACCCAGCCATAAAAAGCGAAAAGGAAGACCGAGCGTGTAAGTCATTTCCTGATGGTTTTATGGTTATACAAGTCAAGACTCCTTCAATGCCTCAAAGTGGCATACCACGGTAAACTGTTTACTTAGTATCCAGGCTAAATTGTAGGGGATCTAGGAGAAGGTAACTCTGATTCCAAATCTTTCTGCTGCCTTGTAGTAATACCTCTTTAGGTAAAGGCTAAGAGAGTGCAACTCTGAATTCAAACGCACTGCTATAGGAGTTGCGCCCATAGCAGTATTAGCAAATGAAAGACATGACAAGTACAATAAACAACACTAGGGTTAAAGTACCTAATATAACCTTCCCTATAACCTAAACGATCTTAAGGAGAAGTATGACGGACCTACTCCAAACCCGCAAGGAAGGGTAGATCTTGAGAAACGCGTAGGTAATAAGGCCAAACTACTAGGATGCAAACGAGAAATCATTGTATCAACTATGAACAGAATTTAGAATAATTCGAGAATAACATAAATAACTAGAACTCAAGTATAATTTCGAAAGCCATGATCTAGATATTCTTGGAATACAGGAACATCTAATTATGCATGATGAAACTGTTAAGTATAATATTATTGGACATAGCACACTTATAACAACATCAGCATGGAAAAATGATCAAGGTGCATCAACAGGAGGAATTGGTATAATGTAAGATGACGGGAATTTTACATATCATCAAGAAACAAATAAAAATGGTGTATTATTAATAGATATTATAAATGAAAAACAATAAGTAATAACAAATACATGTTTTCATAAGAAGTTGAATAAACTTTGGACATATCATGGATCCATGCTGCAGGAAATATCAGCTTGACTATATATTAATGAGAAAAAAATGGAGAAACAGTATCACAAATGTGGAAGCATACAGTACTTTTTCTAGCATTGGTTCAGATTATCGAATCGTATCATCTAAGGTGAGTCTAAGTTTGCATGCGAATAGGAAGACATTACCAAGAAAACTCCGTTATAACTGGCCTTTGTTTAAATCTGACATGTCCCTTCAGGAGAAATACGCAATTGAAATAAAAAATCGATTTATCTTGCAAGGCGATGAAGACATTTCAGACACATATGAACGATTCATAGATATAAATGCTGAAGTTACAAGAGAACTGGTTCCACTTTTAATTAAAACAAAGAAAATGTGTCCATCCACTGAAAATACTCTTTCTATAGCTAGAGAAGACACTCGTATAGCAAATAGAGAGTATGAAGACAATCCAAATGAGATTAATCAACATAACAATACTGAATGAAAAGGTATGATAAAAGGTAAGAACCAAAAATAACTTCTACAAACTTGGTACAACCACTTTCAGGATTTATTAGGCAAACCACCAAATATTGAAGAAAATGAAACTATAATTCAAGTTATACAATATCTAGAGATAAAGCGTGGAGCTTTTGAAATGTATGAATACAAGTTGGCAAAAGAGGTAATCAAAGAAGGTAAAATCTGCGGTGTTGATGAAATACAGTCAGAAGTATTAAAACGATGTAATATAGATGATATTATCCTATACTTCTGTAACAAAGCACAATTAGATAAAATGAAGCCAAAACAATGGTCAATTTTGAATATAATTCCAATACCCAAGAAATGAGATCTCAGTCTAGGTAGTAATTATCGTGGTATAAATATTACTTCATTAGTAGCGAAAACTTATAATCGTATGCTACTGAACAGAATTAGGCCTCATCTAGATTGTCATTTAAGGAAAAATCAAAACGGTTTCAGAAGTGGTAGAAAAACAACCAGTTAAATATTAGCACTCATACGACTGATTGAGGGAGTCAAAGATAAGAATCTAGAAGCAATCCTGATATTCATCGACTTCAAGAAAGCCTTTGATACTATACACAGGTAAAATGCTTGCGATACTGAAAGCTTATGGGATACCGGAGGAGTTGGTGACTGCTATTAGCATAATGTATGAAGATACTACTGTAAGTCATTACACCTGATGGAGAAACATAAACTTTCAACATTCTAGCTGGTGTTTTACAAGGAGATACGTTAGCTCCATACCTTTTTGTCATAGTTATCGATTATGATATGAGAACAGTTTTACTTGGAAGGGAAGATACGCTAGGTTTCCAACTAAGTAAAAGAAAAAGCAGAAGAGTACCACCTATCACTATTACAGATATGGACTTCGCAGATGATAATGCATTAGTAAGTGAAGGTATCAAAGAAGCCCAAGAGATGCTTACTTGAGTCGAAAAATCAAAAAACGAGTATGACTAAGCATGAATACAGGTAAAACAAAATACATGAGCTACAATACCATTCAACAGTTTGAAATCAAAGATATAGATGGGTCAAATCTGAAAAGGTTTGAAGACTTCAAGTACCTAGGGGCATGGATAGACAGCAGTGCAAAATATTTAAAAATCAGAAAAGCGCTAGCTTGGAGAACATGTCATCAAATGATGAATATCTGGAAGTCAACTCTTAGTAGGAAAATGGAACTCAGGCTCATGCACACCACAGTTGAATCGGTTCTGCTGTGCGGATGTAAGACTTGGACTCTCACAAAAACTACTCAAACAACTTGATGGCACATACACTCGAATTCTACGAATGATATGTATACTACGAATGATACGATTAAACGTACATTGGTTTCAGAAAGTTACTAACGAAGCACTGGTTGGGGATTTAGAAAAAATATCTACAAAGATAATACGTCGATTCTTAAAGTTTGCTGGACATTGCCTACGTAGAGATGATGAAGTTGTTTCGGACCTAGTTCTTTGGGAACCTACTAATGGAACTAGAAGACGGGGAGGGCCACCAGAAAGCTGCATCAGTAATCTTGAGCGCGAAACTGGAATACCGGCGAGCGAGATGAGAGTATACTCTATAGCTATAGCCATGATGAACCGTGCTGTTTGGAGAACTTTTACTGTCCGGGAAACAACAATCCCGAAATAAGCAAGTAAGCATATATATATATATATATATATTGAATTGTATTGGATAGTTTATTTTAACACCAATATGGTAAAACAATTACCCTGACTGGTGTGGAAACGAAACATATAAACAAAAAAAATAAACAAAACATATCGCATTGATATGAGTACTATCCATTAACACACCAAGAATACGCACATATTCAGAAGGCTGAATTATGTTACTATCGATTGATGAAGTAGGAAATATTACAGGTACCTTAGAGTGTGGAGATATTAACTGGTGTAGAGATATTAACTCCCATTCAGCGGGTCCCCAGGTTGTGGATAGGGGAATCGACCTCCAGATATGGAGTGTTAGCTGCGAATACAGGAATAATATATTCAATAAGCAGTCCTAAACCAAAAATCAGAGAGGTACCTTGGCAATATATATTACTCTGTTGCCACACGCACCATGGTTACGGTGCAAACCATTGGAGCAGTAATGGTGTTGATATTAAGCGGAATAACCAACTCAAGGCCAACGTTTAATATTAATGAGTCAAATAGACAACTGCCAGCAATGTAGTAGTGGCGAGCATATGTGTGTAATAAGCTAACTTAAGGACATGAACAACAACAAAACCAAACAATCATGCCGCATCGCTCGTCTCGCAGATAATAAAAGTACAATATCAGGCCCTGCATCACGAAAAAAAGCTACTCACCATTAATACACAAAAAACCTAAGTTTTTAAAGAGTTCAAAAAATATACATATATCGACTTTCAACATCAGAACTTTTAAAAGTGACTGTCAATAATCTGAACTTGTAGCACCTGCCATTGAACACGATATTGAAATAATATGCATACAAGAACATAGATTATACCATAACGATATCGATATTAAATATAATATTTTAAACTATGGATGGACTCTTGTGTCAGCATCTTCATGGACAAATAAATCGAACAGCTCAATTGGTGGAATAGGCCTACTTCTAAGTCCCAGTGCAACAAAATTTTTAATAAATGTGGACAAAATAAGTCCTAGAATAATTACAGAAAACTTCAATGGAAACCCTATTACGACAGTAATTTCCTGTTATAGCCCAACAAATGTTTCTGATAGATGATGTTACTGAATTGTATAATAACATGAGTTCATTTACTCGCTATGTACCAACACATAATGTTTTAATAATAGCAGGTGATTTCAATGCACATTTGGGTATTGATCATGATAATAAATTTTCATATCATACTGAAACTAATAGAAAAGGGATATCTACTTAATCACTTCATAATTTAAAACGGTTTGAATAGTTTAAATACTAAATTTCAAAAGAAAGGTGGTAAAATATGGACTCATACACATCCAAATGGTTTCAAATCCCAACAGGACTATACAATTGTCAATAATAAATGGATGTATAGTGCTAGGAACTGTGAAAACTACAATATTTTCGAAGGTGTTTACTTTATTCATAGAATTGTTACCGCTACACTTAAATTAAGTTTAAGATCTAATAAAAAGTCAATAGTTAACAAAAAACGATATGACTGGACTACTCTGACAAAAGACAAATATATTGAAAATAATTATACAAGCTATCTAAAATAACATTTCGAAGACTCAATTAAATCATGTAAAAGTACAAATGATAAATACTCAGCATTTATTCTCATGCAGAAGCAACAAATAAATGTATTCCAATTAAAATAAAAGAAAAGAAAAGAGTAACATGGGAAAATATAAATATAATAGAGAAACGAAACGCACTAAAACAATTAGCATTGAACATGAAAGAAAATGTTAATACTAACCAAAAAATTGAGTTTAACAAAGCTAGAAAAAATCTCCAAGATAGATATATAAAGTAGCAAACCAAATATTTGCAAAAAAAAAGATGATATCAACACAGCTGCAGATAATAAGAAATCCGCTATAGCATATAAAATTGTTAACAAAATGACTGGTAGAAAGACAAAATATATCTAAAATTAAAGCAAAAGATGACAAAGATGGATTTTCAAAAAACAACATTTCTTTCTATTACTAGGACAAAATCCGATAACAACTAATCAAGACATAGTAAAAATAGTGGACAAAGAGCCTCAAATTGAGCAAGGTCCATTTACTATAGAAGAACTTGAAATGGTACAAAGAAAAATAAAACCACCGGTTTAGATGAAATACCAGCCGAAGTATGGAAGACAGGCCACTTCAATTACATATTACTAGAATTCTACCTTGTTACCTTGTTACCTGTGCCGTCGAGTCGTAACCGATCCCTGGAGATGTCATGACAGTTCCTCTCCATATCACTCTATTTCTGGCTTCTGCTAGTATCTTCATGATGTTGTCGTTGGCTATATAATTCTGCACATTGTTCAGCCACGTTATGTGTGGCCTACCCCTTCGCCGTTGACCATCCATCTTTCCTAGCATCAGATGTAGCTCCATCGAGTCCGCTCTCACCACGTGTCCGAAGTATGATAAGGCAAGTTTGACAATTTCTGCCTCTAGCGTTCTTTTGGGTTTTATGCTGGCAATGATTTCTATATTTGTCTTCCTATCTATATAGGTCACTCCAAGCAGGTTTCTCCAACACCACATTTCGAAGGCATCGATTTTTGCTCTTTCCTTCTTCTTTAGAGTCCAGGTTTCTGCACCGTATAGAATAATCGGGATAATAAGTGTATGTACAATTTTTACTTTAGTGGCGAGTCTTAAATCTCTATCTTTAAAAATTTTCCTCAGATTCCCATTGCAATTCTTCTGCGTAATTCCATATCTATTTGTCCGACACTTGTTATCAAGGCTCCCAGGAACACAAATCTGTCAACTACTTCTATATTTTCGCCATCAACTATTATAGAATCTAGTTCTCCTGTTGCCATCACCTTAGTTTTTTTGACATTTAGATATAACCCAGCTTTCTCACTCGACGATTTGACTTTTTCTATAAGTTCAATAAGGTCCTCTCTATTACCGGCTATCAATGTGGTGTCATCCGCATATATCAGGTTTGATACTTTCCTTCCACATATGCCAATGCCTTTGTCCCACTTATCTAGAGCCTCTCGTATTATCTTTTCTGCATAGATGTTGAATAGCAATGGAAATAGAATGCAACCCTGGAATACTCCTTTACCAATCGGTATGTTGCCTGTCTCTCCATACTCTGTCCTTATAGTCGCTTCCTGATTTGTATACAAGTTACTAAGCATGATAATCAAATGTTCAGGTACTCCCATACCTTTGAGAGTGTTCCATAATCGTTGATGGTCTACACAATCAAATGCCTCCGTGTAGTCAATACAACACATGAATAGTTCTCTTTGATTATCCCTAGCTCTTTCCATCAGCCATCTCAGGTTTGATATGTGATCTCTAGTTCCTCTACCTCTTCGGAACCCGGCTTGTTCGATCGGTAGTTCAGGGATAAGGAAGGCCTCCGGTCTTTTTTGTAGAATTCTCAGAAGTATTTTGCTAGCATGTGAGATTAAGGCAATAGTTCGATAATTCCCACATTCTTTTTTATCTCCTTTCTTGTAAATATGCACATATGTGGACTTCTTCCAATCATTTGGCCATTTCTTCATTTTCCATATGCTATTACATAGATTTTTCATGACTCTAATTGCCTCATCTCATCCTGCTTTTAGAAACTCTATCGGTATTCCATCACAACCTGGAGCTTTTCTGTTAGATATGTGCTGTATTGCTTCATTTACTTCTATCTCTAATACACCAGGTTCATCTTCATATAAATGTACATTAAAATTATCATTCATATTAATATCTCTTATATATAGATTTATATATTTTCAGTATATTGATGCCATCTATTTTTTATTTCCTTTTCTTCAGAAACCACTTTTCCATTACTTAATTTCATAGTACAACCTCTTGAGCTTCGTGAGCCAGTCATCTCTATTATTTCTTTGAAAAAGTCTAGTATTACCTATTTTATTTAACTCTTCAATTTGTCTGCATTTTTCTCTGATACTTTCCTCTTTATCTTGTCTTGCTTTCTTCTGAAATGCTGCGTTAAGCTTTCGATATTCTTCATACTTTCCTTTACTGCGCATATCCTTTCGTTCTTTGGCAATTTTTAGAGCTTCTTCCGAAAGCCACTTTGAGACTTTCTTCCTTTTGACTTTCGGGACCTTTTTATTTGCTGTCTCTATTAGAATAGTCCGAATATCATTCCATAGTTCTTCTGGTGTTCTGTCTTCTGTTTGCAGTGCGTTAAACCTGTTTTTTATTTCTACACTGTAGTCAAGTTCGATTTTTTCCACATCGTATATTTGAGTTTGCATTGATCCTTTTATGTTGACCTTGATATAGTCTATGAGCAGATTATGGTCAGTACCACAATCTGCTCCCTGTAGATTTGTGACTCGCTTTATGCTACTTTTCCATCTAGATTTACATAATATGTAATAAATTTGATTTCTCGTAGAGTTTTCAGGTGATATCCATGTGTATAGCCTTCGTGGGTGTAACTTAAAGAATGTATTCATTATTCTAAGATCGTTTCTACTACAGAATTCTACAAGTTTATCCCCTCTCTCATTCCTCTTGCCCAAACCAAAGTTACCAGTGATATCAATTGATAATTCCTTCCCAACCTTGGCGTTCCAGTCACCTATGATATACAGAATATCGCCATTAGGTATCTGGTCCAATACAGATCGTACTTTATCATAAAATGCATCACTGTCTTCTTCTTCTGCGCTGGATGTTGGGGCATATATTTGTACTATAGTACACAGTATACTGTTATGTTTATCGGCTTGCACTGTATGCGTATTGTGGCAATTCTGTCATCTACTGGGTTTCATCGCTATTTCATTATTACATATAAATGCCACTCCATTTCGCTTCAATGTCTCCTGTCCATAGTAGTAGATTTCATATTCATCTGATGTAAAATTTCCCATTCCTGTCCATTTCATCTCACTTATTCCTAGCAAATCAACACCAGTCCTTGCCATTTCTCTCTTGACTACTTCCAAATTTCCATTATTCATTGTTCTTACGTTCCATGTACCTATTCTCATTCTTTCTTTTGCTATTCTATGGCTTGCCTCTGTCAAGAGGTCGATTGTACTTTCTGCTTTAAAACACCCACGTCATCCGCGTTGCACTTACTTGTGACAATGGAGTACCCTTCCCCAGTAGTAGTGATATTAAAACCGTCCAACCTGGGAGTCTCATTCTTCTACATTATTGTGATATGTATGTTTGTGTCTGTCATGTTTGTTTTCTTGGGATTTTACTAGAGTGGTTTGCCGTTGCCTGCTCTAGCGCAGTGTCCTAGCCATGTATGGGTTTTCCACAATGCCTCGGATTTAGCATAAAATTGTTGTTGACCAAGAATTGGTTCTTCCGCTGCCTCCAATAATTGTACTGCTGCTACTCAGGACAATCGACCTCTTACAACAGATCAAGTTGAATTTTCTGTTTGAGTTTATTCCCATAGACTTTGGCTCTCCCGAGTCGACTACAAGTCAGTAGCAGGACTTTGCTGACAGATTTGACGCGCTGAACAAGAAGCGTTCGCCCTCCTCCGTTAGTATAAACAGGGTCTACCACGTGAAGGTGGAGGTAGGACTTTGATATGAATTAACTTTTTAGCATTTTATGAGTAAAAAAGAAGCCCCAGCTTTTTTATCTACCAAACTATCCACACCCCATTAATATCCCAAATAGAATTCTACAACGATGTATACTCTCAGAAACCAATTGAACACTAGATGAAAGGATGCATCCTCCCATTTCCAAAGAAGGGTGACATCACTATTAAAGACAATTATAGAGGTATTACACTAACATGCATCGCGTCTAAAATATATAATATGCTACTAAGAGAAAGAATACAACCTACCCTAGATATGATCCTCAGACCAAATCAAAATGGCTTCAGAAATAACAGATCAACCGTCGGACAAATTCTAACTGTAAGAAGGGTAATCGAAGGAGTTAAAGAAAATAATAATTAAGTCATACGGTATTCCAATGAAGATAATCAAAGCAATTATGATACTATATAGAGATACTAAAGCAATGGTACGGTCACCTGATGGTGACACAGAATATTTTGTTATAAATGCAGGTGTTCTAAAGGGGGATACTATGGCACAATTATTATTTATTATTATACTTGATTACGTATTAAGAACATATATTGATGAAAATAAATATATATGCCTAACACTATCGAAACAACGAAGTAGAAGATATACAGCAATTGAGATAACAAATGCAGATTATGCTGACGATCTTGTAATATTTTCAGATTCTAGCAGAAATGCTGAAAAACTACTGAATTTCTTAGAAGAAAGTGGGAAAACAGTAGGTCTCAAAGTAATAATTAAAAAGACGCAACACGTGAACATAAACTCAAATAAAACAGTAAAATCTATAGATGGGGAAGTCTTGAAAAATGTCGATAATTTCATTTATCTTGGAAGCGAAATAGAATCGACCAATATAGAAATAAAAATAAGAAATACTAAATCCTGGGCAGCTCTAGAAAAATTAAGTTCCATATGGAAATTATCACACAGCACAACTTTAAAGAGGAACTTCTTCAGAGCCGTGGTAGAATCTGTTTTATTATACGGCTCTGAAGCTAGGACACTAACTAAAACACATGAGAAAAAGCTCGATGGAACTTACACAAGAATGTTGAGAACCATATTAAATATATCATGGAAAGAGCATCCAACGAAGATTCGCCTTTACGGAAATATTCCACCACTAACAAGTATAATAAGTATATGAAGAACACGTTTCGCAGGCCATTGTTATCGAAGTGAGGAAAAAATCGTAAAGATGTTTTGTTGTGGACACCGAACCATGGAACAACAAAGATTGGACGACCCAGTAAAACCTATGTAACAAATATATGTGATGATACGGGACTGACGACTGAAGAACTAAAGATAGCTATGAAAGACAGGATGACGTAGAAGAAAATTGTTGAAAGTGCTCGGGAATAAATCCCGATCCGGTAAGTAAGGTAAGGTACCTTAGAGTTATACAGAAGTTCGGTTTTTGAAATATTTACTAGGAGATCATTTTTTAATAACCAATAAATGATTTAGATGTACAATCAGAAAACTCAGAATTGGAATTCATGTAGACAATAGGTAATTTCAATAATAATTGAATATCATCAGCGTAAATATGATAGCTAATATTATGATATTTACTAATAATGTTGGAAATATGACGTGCATTTTATCAAGAAATGAAGTGGGCCAAACACTGATCCCTATGGAACCCCGTTATGAATTTTAATGTGATGTGACATAATTACTTTTGACGGATGATGTTCGATTAGTGATAAACGAAGTCAACCATTTAAGAGGAGAACCTTCAATACCTATATATTGTATGCGATTAATCAGGATTAAGTGATTGAGCGTATCAAAAGCAAAATTAACGGTATGTAAGTTGACGATTCAAGTGATTTGTGAATCGAGTCAGTAATATGAGTAAGAGCTGTTTCAGTAGAAAATTATATTCTGTATGCACTCTGGAAGTTTTCAAGCAGGTTGTTAGTTTCAAAATAATGTATAAGCTGACGGCTAAAAACGCGTTCATTATCTTATTGGAAGTTGTGAAATTGTTCTATAGTTATCACATCAGGATCAAGTGAAGTTTATTTTCAAGATGGTTTAATAATGGTATATTTCAAAGAATCTACAATAATGCCATCATCAATTGATTGTGAAATCAAATGCAATATTATAAGTTAAATTGTAGAGACAAGGTTCTTAAAAATGACCAAAGAATAGGATCAATCGGGAGGTGGAATTAGCACTTAAAATCAAGTTACGGATTTCTGTGATAGAAGGAGGTAAAACAACTAGAAAATGTACAAAATATGAGGTTAGATGTTATATGAGCATTAAAAGTCAGATATGCTTGCGCTAACTTAGAACTAATATTATTTGAAATCCGGGAAATCTTAGTAGATAAGCAATTCATAAAGGAATAACACAATATGGAATCAGGTACTGCAGTATATTTGGATTTAATATTGGTACCAAGAATACTATTTACCATTTTTTAAATTGTATAGGAGTAAATGCCACAAGCATCGAGTTTCTGTTCGTAGTAAATATATTTGTTGAGATTTAATTCGAGTTTATATAGTTTTCTAGTCATCGTGGTGTGGTGATGACAACTCCCATCCACTGGCTCCCCAGATTGCGGATAGGGGAAGGCCATTAGATATAAGATATAACTGCGAATACAAAATAAATAATGCCGGACAAAACACCCCTTTGAAAGGCATAGTACCTGTTTAGCGACCCAGGCAGGGTTACGCAAATGTGTATGGAGTGGCGACCAGGGGATAATAACCGAATACGGATACTCTCGGTATCTCAGAAATCATAAATATATATATAGGGGAAAGTAACCGAATACGGCTATATATTATATAAATATTCATAATTATATTAATAATTTAAAAAGTATTTTTTATTTTTTAATTATTCAAAATATTATTGATATATCTAATAAACTGATTTTTTTTATTACATTTTTAAATGTATCACTATCGCGAGACATAACCAGACGGCCATAATTATTTCAAAATTCTATCCAACCTAATATAATTAATTTTATTTAATTAGAAATCACGAAATTCGATTTTTTCGTATTTATTTTCATTAAAATGCTTCTAAATCGCAATAAATCGATCTTTTTCCACAAAATGTTTATTCCCCACACGAAAAAAAACCATACTTCTGCCTTCGACAGAATGAGAATGATAGTGTATAAACTATAGTAGCAACTTCTTACATCGTGGCAGTTGTTGGAGTTTCCCGAATTTTCTCAAAACACAACTTTCAAATGTTACGAGTCACTTCAGTATTCAAATAATACATAGTTATACATGAATTATATGCGAAAAATTATACAAATAAATACAGAAAATGACAGTTACATTTAAAGTTACATTATGTTAGTAAGAATGACAATCATTAAGAATCTAAACAATATTAATAATACATAAATAACCCTAAATAAAATATAATATTCAATACTTCATAATGACTATTAGTTGTTGTCTACAATTACATATTTCATGTTAATGGAACGGAAACATAATAACAAACAATCATATACAAGTGGATAATAAGTAACATGATACACGAATCATGTAACATGATATATGATGTAGATGAAAAAATAATAATTCAAATATTCAAACTCTACCCAATGTCTCGATAAATTCAAGATGGATCAATTATATGAATACAGGTAATACATTACGTATCATCATTAATTAAAATTATATTTTAATTATTAAATTTAATTTGAATAATATTATTGAAATAAATTGTAACACATATTTTATTATAGATATCATAAATTTGCATACAATTAAAAAAATTGCTAAATTCTTGTTAATAATTTAATATTTTTTAAAATGGTAATAAATTAAATAATAGTATATGTTATTTATACTTTACTAATATTGATATATTAGATCTTATAAGTTCAATGATTTTTAAATGATTTAGTAAATTATATATTCTGAACATTTTCAAAAATAGGTGACAAGTGTGTTATGTATTGGACAATATTGCACTATATATAGTGTATTATATGCAAATCCATTGAATGATTTAAAATAATATAATAAATGTATTTATACTATATACGTATTCCCATAATATACACATATATATATAATTCATAATTTGGTATAAGAACCCGGATAAATATTGTAGCAAAGCTTATGATCGTCCGTTGAAAAAAAATGTATGAGTATAGAAATAAAAACAAATTAACTATGGAGATTGTATTTACATTGGTAAAATATAAGTATTATAAAACTTTAAAACAAAAAATAAAAATTATTTATATAAATAAATTAAAAATGTGTAACAAAAACTAAGGATGGGTAAGATAATAAATTGTTCAAGTCTGAAACAACATAAGATGAGCATGACCTAATAAACAATACAATATAATCATAGCTACACTTGCCAAAATGATAACATATTTTCAATGTTAATACCCGTATATATATATATATATATATATCTATATAAATATTGGCCTCATATTAATGTAGTATATATGGATCTAGTATATAAGTTACGTATATGGTATAACCAAGGATATCCTTGGTATACCTGTTAGTAGTGTAACGAAAATTGCGTGTGATACAAATGTGTGATTTAGTATAAACAAAGAGTTATATAATCTTACTGCCTTGGCGTGTGATGCGCGCAGCGAGTATTACGTAACCCGAACACACGCCACACGCTGACCTACATCCATAGTTGCTTAGTAACCGTGGCAGTATGATGAATTTACGTACGTTGTAGGAGGCGTATTTATGTATTTAGGATAATTTAACGTATCTCTAATTGTATGCATACAATATTTAATAAAAACTTACAAATCCACATAAAAAATAAATTTGAATACAAAATAAATTATTACAACAAGAAATAAATGTACTTATAGAACACATACATATAAAACAGATAGTAAATTACATATAATTAAGTTAATTTAATAAACATAATGGTATTAAACTTTGGAATAATTTAAATAATCACTGTAAAAAATCTAAAATACAATTAATTTAAAATATAAAACTCGAATATTTAAACAAATATTAAGTTAATTATTAGTTTATTAATTAGTTTATTACTAGAAATATTTATTTTAATTTTATTTTACATATCAGCTAACTTATTCTATATATTTTTAACTATTTTTATTGTCTATAATTTGAAATTGTAGTTTATTTTTTTGTTCATTTTATTATCCGTAATTTTATTTATTAACAATTTTATATTATTATTTTATTGGAGAGTACCCTCGTTGTGAGTATAAATTACGAGATAATCTCTGGTTCTCTCCTTTGAGCAGACATTGTTTTTTCCAAATTATACTTTCTGTAGGTTCCAAATTATACTTTCTCCTACTCAATAAACTATTTTCATTCATTTTCATTCTTTCTTTCATATATATTAATATTAATATATTTATATATATATATATATATATATATATATATATATATATATATATATATATTATGATTATTATTATTATTATCAGATTTAGTTTTAACAACCGGGTATTTATAATAATAATCTATTTCTGAAATATTCTAAAATTATATTAAAGGTGTCCCTATTATCTCCTATAAATGTACATTTAACGATATAAAAATAACTCTTACTACCATGCATATATATTATTTTAGTTTGTTCATAACCTACCATTTACATATTATATATCTTATCAAATAATTTTCTAGATAATCCGTAATTCAAGATCAACATTAATAACTAAAATATGTACTCATTTAATAATTGTATCTAAAATCGTTTACACACCGCTAGCATCAAGTGCAGTATCAAGTCGACGCCTAAAATCTATGAAAATGTATACTTTCTATAGAAAGTCGTAGTACTTACTATAGTAACAAGTCGCAGTGCTTGATGCTCGCTATGTGAACAACTAATTTGCTCGATACCAGGCGTAGTAATTATACTAACCTCTAAATGGATATGGCTTCATGATATAATCTCTAAACGGAAATGCGTCATCTGCAACAATAAAATATGGAATAGAAGTTGTTCTTCCAGGTAATGGCTTCAGATCGGGTATAACCCATGAATTCATATATGTTCAGACGATTTGTTGGATTCTCAAGAAGGTAATTTAGAGAAGTATTATTAAATCACCACCGTCACTAACGCAGCCGTTACACCCGATATCAACATAAATAAATCGACGGTTTGCATCAAACAACTCAGAAAACAGTAATATCACCATAATAGCAGCATAATAGCACAATTTAAACATGTGATGCTATTACATATGCTATTATGCTGATATTAATGTTTGCTGGGAATTCCATCAACACGATACTATTTATTATAATTAAAATAATATGAGACAGAATTTGGGACTGTAATTATATCAATATGTTTGCCGTCAATATCCTCTATACAATTAGGCATATTCCATTTCTCGGCAAATTCACCGGCTATCTTTTCCAATTCCTTTTTTGTTCGACAATTGCATGCATGCGAAGACTCCATGTAGTCTTTTTTCAATTTATGGCATATTGTTTCTTTAATAATCTCTCCGATCGTTGACGTACTAATTCAGAAGGATGTTTTCATGCTTATATACGTTTCACCTATATATATATATACATATATATATATATATATATATATATATATATATCTAGGGAAAAGTAACGAATACGGACACTATCCGTCGGACAGTGCCCGAATACGTATACTCTCGGTATCTCAGAAACCATAAATCCTACATAAAAAAATGTGTAATGAATAATTATTCATAATTATTCAAATTATCTAAATAAGTATTTTTTATTTTTTAATCATTCAAAAAATGTCTGATATATCCAATAAACGGATTTTTTTATTACGTTTTTAAATATATTAAAGAAAATGTCAACTAAATACCTTCTAAAGAATGCATATGTATCGATATAAATATAACACTATATTATTAAAAAATAAACCATTCTAAAAATTATATATATATAATTTCTATATTTGTTATCAAATATTCATTAAGTTATAAGCATATATTTAGAAGTCATATAAGTCCCTAATACGGACACTCTAGATGTCTTAATACGGACAGTGTCCGTCGGACACCCTATAACCAATCAGCGCGCAGCGTATAACCTATTCTGATTTTCATAAAAATCACGCGCGGTATAATATTAACTCAACCAATAAAGCTAAATCTAAAATTTATATTATTTAAATACTTAAATTGTATTAATTAAAAAAATAATAAAAATAAATAAATTATTAACTAATTAAATTAGAATAAATTAAAATGAATTATAAATAATGTAATTGTAATTTGTCTAATTGATTCATCAATAATATATAGTTTATCTAGTGGTATTTAGGGTGTCCGTATTATATAACACAGGGTTACCGAATACGGACACCCCTGTTATCTATGGAATTAAAACATTAAATAAAATTTTAAAATCACAATAATATCTATAATCATTTAATAACATATTGTATTTTTTGAATACAAACAATAAGTCATAAAATGTTAAGATTATTTATTGTTAAAGTGTATTAGGTTATTTCCTCTATGTATCAAATATAAAAGTATTTAGTAATGATATATATAATTATAGTATATGTAGAATATTTATAAATTCATGTAAGTTATATTTTAACTATTCAAAATAATATAATTACATTTATATATATATATTTACTAAGTAATTAAACTAAGTATTGTTTAAATAACATTTAAAGCATAATGTGCATGGATATATATGTATCATAATATATTTATTATTAACTAATTTTTATTAAACTAATTTTATATTCAACAGTGTAAATATAAATAAGTTAATCTAATTTAAATTATTTCATAGAGATAATTATGTGTAGAAGAATACTTTGAACACTTATTCACTACACGTTATTCTATAAAGTAGTGTTTGCATATATACACATCTATAATTCTAATACATATATTAAATAATAATGTCTAATAAAAAGTTATTTTATTACATATAATAATATTTATTTAAATGGTTAGTTATGTTAAATTATTAAATACAAATTGTAAGTGTATATATAAAAATATACATGTATTAATCCTATATATTGATATATAATCCTATATATCTATAGATAGGGTATTAGTAATATTAATTTAATACAGTCAACTCTCGATAACTCAACATTGACGGGACGGAGTTTTCATGTTGAGTTAGCGAGTATGTTGAGTTATCGGATGTATACATTAATGACTTAATTAATGTTTTGTTCACATACATGCATTCAAAATAGTACTCGTATGATAATATAATAATTGTAATTGTATTTTTACGTTTATATATTTATATCCATATATTATTAAATAAAACCATGTTGAATAATGTATGTTGAATTATATTTGTTGAGCAATTTTATTACATGTAAAAGATACGAATCCAACAACATATGTTTATGATATTTTGATTTTTCATAAATATTGAGTTATATTTACATGTAATGTATAGGCTAGGATTATAAAAACGATGTTGAGTTATATATATATATATATATAAAGTTCATATTTAATATGTAAACAGAATTATAATTAAATTATTAACTCATCAAATGATTTTAATATTTTTTGCAATTTGATTTTAATATAACATTTTATAATTATATTCTATACGTACTATTTCGTTAATAAAATCATTTATTTTAAAATATTTAGTGATTGTATATTATATTTAATCATGTACATATACATGAGCATTCAAAATATATTGTCACCAGTTAATATGATCTATATATATATTAGGTTGGAGTGAATTTTGATATAATTATGACCGTCTGGTTATGTCTCGCGATAATGATATAACGTTATATGTAAATTTATTAGGGACGCTGGAACGATTTTGTAAATAGGGATAATAACCAATACAAATAATTTGTGTGGTAAAAGTTGGGTGGGACCAATACATATGATATCCCCCTAGATTTTAAAGTGGTCCTTACCTACCGTCCCACCCTGTTGCAGCGCCCCTAGAATTTATTGACATTATTGAACACCACATATAACGTTATATCACTATCGCGTGACATAACCAGACAGCCATAATTATTTCAAAATTCATTCCAACCTAATATAATTTATTTTATTTTATTAAAAATCACGAAATTCGATTTTTTCGTATTTATTTTCATTAAAATGCTTCTAAATCGCGATAAATCGATCTTTTTCGACACAATGTTTGTTCCTAACACGACAAAAACCAAACTTCTGCCTTCGACAGAATGATAGGGTATAAACATCGTGGCAGTTGTTAGAGTTTCCCGAATTTTCTCAAAACATAACTTTCACACGTTACGAGTCACTTCAGTATTCAAATAATACATATTTATACATGAATTATATGCGATAAATTATACAAATAAAAAACAACAAAATACAGAAAATGAAAGTTACATTTAAAGTTACATTATGTTAGTAAGAATGACAATCATGAAGAATCTGAACAATATTAATAATACCTAAATGACCCTAAATAAAATATAATATTCAATACTTTATAGGTATGACTATTAGTTGTTGTCTACAATTACATATTTCATGTTAATGGAACGGAAACATAATAACAAACAATCATATATAAGTGGATAATAAGTAACATGATACATGAATCATGTAACATGATATATGATGTAGATGAAAAAATAATAATTCAAATATTCAAACTCTACCCAATGTCTCGATAAATGCAAGATGGATCAATTATATGAATACATGTAATACATTATGTATCATCATTAATTAAAATTATATTTTAATTATTAAATTTAATTTGAATAATATTATTGAAATAAATTGTAACACATATTTTATTATAGATATCATAAATTTGCATACAATTAAACAAATTGCTAAATTCTTGTTAATAATTTAATATTTGTTAAATTGGTAATAAATTAAATAATAGTAGGTTTATATGTTATTTATACTTTACTAATATTGATATATTAGGTCTTATAAGTTCAATGATTTTTTAATTATTTGGTAAATTATATATTCTGAACATTTTCAAAAATAGGTGATAAGTGTGTTATATATTGCAAAATATTGCACTATATATAGTGTATTATATGCAAATCCATTGAATGATTTAGAATAATATAATAAATGTATTTATACTATATACGTATTCCCATAATATACACATATATATAATTCATAATTTGGTATAAGAACCCGGATAAATATTGAAACAAAACTTATGATCGTCCGTTGAAAAAAAAATTATGAGTATAGAAATAAAAACAAATTAACTATGGAGATTGTATTTATTGCCGGGTGCCCTTAAAATTAAAATTAAATTGGTAAAATATAAGTATTATAAAACTTTAAAATAAAAAATAAAAATAAAATTATATATATATAAATAAATTAAAAATGTGTAACAAAAACTAGGGATGGGTAAGATAATAAATTGTTCAAGTCTGAAACAACATAAGATGAGCATGACCCAATAAACAATACACTATAATCATAGCTACACTTGCCAAAATGATAACATATTTTCAATGTTAATACCCGTATATATATCTATATAAATATTGGCCTCGTGTTAATGTAGTATATATGGATCTAGTATATAGGTTACGTATATGGTATAACCAAGTATGTCCTTGGTATAGCTTTTAGTAGTGTAACGAAATTTGCGTATGATATAAATGTGTGATTTAGTATAAACAAAGAGTTATATAATCTTACTGCCTTGGCGTGTGATGCGCGCAGCGAGTATTACGTAACCCAAACACACGCCACATGCTGACCTAAATCGATAGTTGCTTAGCAACCGTGGCAGTACGCTCATTTGCGTACGTTGTAGGAGGCGTATTTATGTATTTAGGACAAGTTAACGTATCTCTAATTGTATGCATAAAATATTTAATAAAAACTTACAAATAAATTTGAATACAAAATAAATTATTACAACAAGAAATAAATGTACTTATATAACACATACATATAAAACAGATAGTAAATTACATATAATTAAGTTAATTGAATAAACATAATGGTATTAAACTTTGGAATAATTTAACAATCACTGTAAAAAAATCTAAAATACAATTAATTAAAAAATATAAAACTCAAATATTTAAACTAATATTAAGTTAATTATTAGTTTATTAATTTGTTTTATTACTACAAATATTAATTTTAATTTTATTATACATATCAGCTAACTTATTCTATATATGTTTTACTATTTTTATAGTCGACAATTATAGATCTATAATTAGAAATTTTAGTTTTTTTTTTTTTAATTTTATTATTCGTAATTTTATTTATTATCAATTTTATATTATTATTTTATTGGAGAGTAGGAGAGTAGACATACACTCTGTGAGTATAAATTACGAGATAATCTCTGGTTCTCTCCTTTGGACAGAAATTGTTTTTTTGCTAAATTGTACTTTATGTACTCAATAAACTATTTTCATTCATTTTCATTCTTTCTTTCATATATATTAATATTAATATATATATATATATATATATATATATAGTCGTAATATAACCAGTTGGTGGACAATGCAAAATATAATCATTTGGTAACCATTTTTTATAAGATAGCCATGAAGGTGAACATTTACATACTAATTAATTATGATATACTCTTTGAATATATCTAATTATTTTTTCAAAATAATGAATAATAAAATATATATAAAAATATTGTCTACCAAATAAAAATTATGTATAAGCTAACTCTTTTGTTGACAATATTAAGGTATGCATAAAATAATTATTTTGTGGACAATCTGAATTTTAAAGGTTTCGCTCCAACTTTATTATTTTCTGATATATATGTTCTATAATTAATGACAAATGTCATGACCTTTTTATATTTATACATATTAAATTAAATTCGTATATTCAATATAATATTGGATAATTTAAACTATTTTACCTTTTCTATCAATCACGAACATATTATATATGGTTAGTTATATTTAAAAATAACTATATATTATTTATATCATATAATATCTTCATTATATAAAATAAATATGTCTTTTATTTTTATATTATGTTTATATAAGAATTTTTCGGATAATTTAAAAAGCACATGTCACATTTTAATAATTATATTATAATTATTATTATTAAATAATATGTAAGCATAATTATAATATATATTAGATAAATTACTTAGATATAAAAACGGGCTCTATTATAGAATCTATACGAACTAATGTACATTTTATTTCAAAATAAAAATATGAAATTTTAATTATGAAAATGTATCATATAGTTGGTATTATGATAGCATAAGTTAACTTTAATTATCAAGTATCAATAGATTATTATATTCTTGTGTTTATTTATTAAAATATACATTTTAACATGCATTTTATATTAAAATGAAACTATTGAAATAAGTATAATTATTGATCAATATTATTAATTGAATATATGGATTATGGTCAAAAGCTTCGCGTATTAAATTAGTGGTTCTACAATAGCTTATGATTGGTCATTATAATTAGCGTATGTTTATTTATAGACTATCATACATGCAACGGCTTATAATTACCATATATTTATATATGTGTGTTTTATAAGCTCACTCGGGATGTAATCATTTACAGTAATGCAGCTAAAAAAACCTAAACAATATTAAAATTAACCCAACCAAATCAAACCAAACAAGTGAAAATAACTAAAACTATAAATATTAATGTTTCAACAAACAATCATACGCTATTGTAAATTCAGTAATTCGAATAAACAATTTTGCGGGCGTTCAAATCGCGCATCAATCGCGAAGCTTTTGACCAGGTACCGAATATATATATATATATATATATATATTCAGGCCGCCGATATAATTAAGAGTTCAATTTGGGCGGTCTTACTAATATATAAGAGCCGCCCAATTAATAAATATATGTCACTAAAGTAAATATGTTACGCTTGATTTCACACGCTAAAATATTCCATACGAGTAACATACATAAACTGCTTTTGTGTATTATATCATATTAAACAAATCCACAAATATATCTTATAATTATATGTATAATAATATAATCCATATATATATATATATCTATAGTTATCCGTTATAGTAATTGTACAATTAAATATTTGTTAATAAATTTGATTTTTTATTATATTTTAATTTATTTAACTATTAGAAATCATTCGATTATTATTCGAATATGTTACGTACACATGAGATCGATATAGTTTAAGAATGTCTGTTTAATTTCAAGTAGAACCAATATATTATATATGTATAATATAATCCATCAATATGTTATCCATTATAGTACCTTATAATTTCTAATAGTACAAATTGAAATTTAATAAAAAATAAAATATTTAATTGTACAGTTGGTACCTGGTCAAAAGCTTCGCGATTGATGCGCAATTTGAATGCCCGCAAAATTGTTTATTCGAATTAGTGAATTTACAATAGCGTATGAATCATACGCCGTATGATTGTTTGTACAAACATTAATATTTTTAGTTTTAGTTATTTTCACTTGTTTGGTTTGGTTTTGTTGGGTTTATTTTTAATATTGCTAGGTTTTTTTAGCTGCATTACATCCCGAGTGAGCCTATAAAACACACACACATATTAATGATAAGCCGTTGCATGTATGATAGTCTATAAATAGACATACGCTAATTATAATGGCCAATCATAAGCTATTGTAAATTCACTAATTCACATAAACAATTTTGCGGGCATTCAAATTGCTCATCAATCGCGAAGCTTTTGACCATAATCCGTACAGTTACTATTAATATTATTATACATGTATAATATATATGTATATAATTATAATATTTATTGTGTTAATATGATAATACACATAAACAACGTATGTATGTTACTCATATGGAATATTTTAGCGTGTGAAAGCGTAACATATATTTACATCGATGGGCGGCTCTTAAATATATCGGTGGTCTGCTTCTCCTGTATCCATATATATTATATGATTATTATAATACCATATCATATTAAATATTGTTAACAATATAATAGTTATACATTATGAAAAATATACAATCAGCATTAGTTAATATAGAAATAAAAGTAATTTAATAAATATAGTTTTAAATAAAATTGCCGTTTGTCCGTTCTAACCAAACAGGGTAGTTTATTTGTAATCTTCGGCGAAAACCATTTTAACATACTTATGTATATTTATAATATGATATTATAATTCATATATTTATTAATATTATAGTAATAAATTATTAATATTTTAAAGTATTAAATAATACTATAATTACTTAATATACTATATTTATTGCTTATAGAAAACTGAAAATTCCAATTATGAAATAACTGCTATACTAATACCGTACACAAAAATATTAATACTACTACTTTAATCCCATGAATACTTTTTTAATATTCTAATCTAAATATTCAAATTGTTTACATCACTACATAATATATATGATGTTAAACACTATTATATAATACATATATATGTAATATTTAAATAATAATTCACTGATAATGCATATTGTATAATTATTTTACATTTGTACGGTATTATCAAAGATTTTCCTAAGGAAAGATATAACACTTACGCGAAATCCTGTAATTCGAATTTGTATACAAAATACCCCAGTGCCACCTAGGAACTATGTGTTGTTTATAATGTAAATTCGTATTTAACTATACACTTTTAAAATGTTAAATAATATGCTTTAAATTAATATTTATATGATGAAAACTAAGTGTTCATTACTAATATATAACAAACAAATATGATATGTATGTTTTAAATACTATAAGTATATATTTAGTGAGTAAAAGCTAATTTATATTGCATGTAATTTAATAGAGCAATGAAAACATTGTTGTATGCAAACAGATCCGAACCTAAATCTATTTCAGTGATTTCGATACTACTGCTAGCAGCGGTTGGGGATATTACTAAATTACGTTGCATGCATAGGGAGTATTATATCTTTGCTTCGCAAAATCTTTGGTATTATTATCTCGCAGTTTATATTAATACTGTATTGGTATTTAGTAGTTTATAATTCCACATTTACAATTACATATGTATTCTTTATCATTTGTAAATTTCTTCTTAATTATATCTGTTAATTTCACTGTTTAGAGTAGTATAACGCTAAAATTAAAACTTATAAATATCGTAATATATATATTTAATCTATAATATAATATATAATTAACTTTATGATAATAATCTTTTAGAATCAAGTGCAAAACAGAACAGGAGTTATCGAATGGTTTTTATTTAATTATATAATCAATGATATGTGTAATATAATAAAAAATAATTAGTTAAATAATAGAATACCAATAATATCGTGTTAAGTAATTTTGTGGCGAATGATCTCGTGTGAAATGATAATATATATAAATAATTATTTATAAATAGTAGAATTTAAACTACACACGAAATCACCAATCCGTATAATATCATTCCCCATGAAATCACTTCGCACGAGAACACTGGTTACCAAATAATAATATATAATTAATAAACTAATTGTATATAATTATTTAACATCCAATATTCAAATTTTAGATAATAAAATTTTTCATATTAATATCAAAGATTTTTCTAATGAAAGATAGAACACTCAATCGTGTAATTAAATTTTGTATACAAAAACCAACATCACCACATATATAGGTCATTTTTTGGAACTATGTGTTGTTTATAATATAAATTTGTATCAAACTATGCACTTTTAAAATGAAAAATAATATGCTTTTAATTATTATTTTATTAAGTGTTTATTGCTAATATATAGAACTAGGATATGTTGGTTTTAAATCCTATAAATATCTATGTGGCAAGTAAAAGCTAATTTATATTGCAAGTCATTTAATAAGAGTAATGAAAACATTGTAGTATGCAAATTGCGGCAAATCTAAATCGATTTCGATACTGCTGCTAGAAGCGGGATGTATGAATACTAATCATGTTGCGTAGGTAGCGAGTGTTATATCTTTGATTCGCCAAATCTTTGTTAATATCTTTTAAATTATATTATATTTTAGACATGTCAATAATATTTATTTATTAACATTTTGTAATTGAAAATAATAATATTTTAATTAATAATTATTTACATGGTATTTATTTTATTGGTATTGGTGTATTTTTGTATTATTATAAATTTATTAATTTATTTTCAATAATTTAATATTACTTTATTTATTTTGTAATCAGTAGTATCCAATACATATTTTTATGTACAAACATGTACATACAAATATTAAATATGTTTAATAATATGGAATATAATATATAAGATAAAAATATATAATTAATTGCAGGTGATGAATAATTACATTTAAGAAAAGTCTTTTTGGAGTCAAAACAAAAGTGATGTTGGAATATAATACAAATTTGATTGCTGCCGGTATTCAAGGCATACTAATTTAACATGTAGGATAGCAAACTTATGCAATGGTTTGTATTTTAAATTATATAAATTACCTATTTAATCAATTAAATTAATACAGAATGTTGTAAATTTATTTTAAGAATTTTTATAATCAAATTAAAGAGAAATTACTCTAAAGCTATGCCAGTTAAATCACTAAAGATCATGAAGATCCAGAATTCAATAATATTATAACTAAAATCCATGATGGTCAAGACATTATTAAAAAAGATCCTTTATTTAAACATGTTAGTAATTCATTATTAGTATTTATATAAAATAAAAGTTTATTTATATATTTGTTTTAAATATATGTATATTCATTATTTGTTATTAAAATATCATATTCAATTATATATCTAATCAAATGTATTATTCTATTTATTATTCTGTATTATTTCTTTATTAATTTTATTTAATATATATTCATTATTTTTTATTATAATAATATATAATCTTTATAGAATTGATTTAGGAAATTTATTATTAAAGCTTGATTTATCAAATAATATATTTTGATATATAAAAGTAATGATCAGGATTCTATTCTAGAAATCGACTATATGATAAAGTTTGTAACATTTATATATTATCGATTTCAAAATATCAAATTAATGATTAATATTTATAAAATTTTGCTTTGATTAAAAATTGTTCAATTTATTTAATATCTATTAAAAAATTCAAATTTATATACATATGATATTCAAATCGCCATATGACATATTCCATGTAACCTGTAACATTTAATTGTTGATATCCTATCTCATTTCTACACCAACTATTACCTACCTCACTTAATCTCCGTTCACAATCTATAAGCCTCCATTCCAGTAATTGCATGTATTTGTATTTGATTTTCGTATTTGATAAAAACTATATATATGAATTTAATTTATATTTTATGTATAAGTGTTATAAATTATAACTTATTATATCCCAAGCAACCAGTATATTGTTTACAGTTTTTTATCATATCGATTTTCTTTAGATATCAAATAAATTTTAATTAATAGATTTCAATTAATTATTATGCAATCTGGTATAGAGATAGGGATTATTATTTTATGATTTAATATTTAATGTGTTAATATTTGTATTTATATTTGATTCTTTAAGAAAAATGTGTATAATATATTAATTTAATTAACTCACTCTTCGGCTTTCCCAATCCACTCCTCGCTATCTACATTATACTTCTTCAATTTTATCCATGATAAATCTTGCTCCTACAGGATTTTATATACCTATTATTTTAATTATTTAAACAACTAATCTTCCCTTACCGTATACACCCACCTATCTACATTGCTTTAATTAACCTATAAATCTGATATATTCAATATATATCAATCACTAACCATGTAATATCTTTATATATATACCAAAGATTTTCCAAAGGAAAGATATAACACTTACGCGAAATCGTGTTATTCGAATTTGTATACAAAATACCCCAGTGCCACTTATAGCGGGTTACTTTTAGGAACTATGTGTTGTTTATACAATTTTAAAATGTTAAATAATATGCTTTAAATTAATATTTATATGATGAAAACTAAGTGTTCATTACTAACATATAACAAACAAATATGATATGTATGTTTTAAATTCTATAAGTATATATTTAGTAAGTAAAAGCTAATTTATATTGCATGTAATTTAATAGAACAATGAAAACATTGTTGTATGCAAATAGAGCCGAACATAAATCTATTTCAGTGATTTCGATACTACTGCTAGCAGCGGCAGGGGATATTACTAAATTACGTTGCATGCATAGGGAGTGTTATATCTTTGCTTCGCAACATTTTTGTATATACTCTATATTTTATTTTATTTACTTACAATTTCTACTACATACTTTATATATCTATTTAAAGTCTACAATTTCTATTACGTAATCCAATTTCATGTATTTTATTTTTAATATCAGTAAATTATAATAAATATAATTACTTTCATATTCAATGGATTATTTTTTATATTTATTTTTTAAATAACTTTTGCTCAAATACTTTAGTGAATATATTATATGAATTCAATTGAATTTAATTTATTTATTTGCTACAGTTATTGACTACACCGGCTACGTTATTGACTTTGAAATTATGTGGAGATTATTGTGTTTACAAGAAAGCAAAATATGAAGGTTCATATATTATATATATATTAAATCTGGGTATATAAATTTATAATATATAAAAATAATTATACAGGATTAAAATAAAGATTTTTTTATTGAACAAGTATAGCCCCATATAGCCCCATATGTAAAAAAAGTTGAAAAGTTTTCATAATATGATTTAGTCTCGATGTTCAAAGGTATAAAAGTTGAATTAATTTGTATTATATTTTATTAATTATATTTTAATATTCTAGAACAATTTGCTGTAACAATGGCAGTATGAACATTTAACTTTGGAATGCAGGCCTATTTAGCTGCATTTGATGGGTTGCTAGGATATTCATTATAATCGGTTGCAGAATATGCAGTACAACAAGACAGATTACGATGCTTGGATGCTACAAAGGTGAAGAAGAAGATGAAACATCAAGAAAATTCATATGCTGCAGGATGTGCAAACATATAATTAAAATAAATTGTATATGTATAATTATATTTTTAATATCATTTATAAATATAATATATACATTAGTAACTATATATAGTGTAAAAATTAATTTTTAAAAAACTTTAAACTTGATTTAGTCAGAATAATTATTTTGTATATCTCATTAACTACATATTGAATATTTTTTCTTTAAATTTCACAATAATAATAAATGAACAGTATAAATTATTATTTCTATATATATGTAGTAAATTAGTGATACATTTTTATTTTATTTGTTAATCATTATTTAAAATAAATATTTATAATAAGATTGTTAAATAATTATTACAAAAACTTTAATATTATAAGTGGATACATTTTGAAAAGATGTTATTTTACATGTAACTAATGAATAGTACCTTTAAACACATATCAATAAACATTTTCTATATAGTATTACTTATTGAAATATATAAGTTTATTAATTTAAATAAAATATATACATGTTGAAAATGAGAAAAATATGTATATTCCACAAATATTTAAAAGTAGCATTGTATAAAATATGGTCTTGTATAGTGTTACGAAATATTATTAAAAAATAAATTGAATCTGTATGCAGATTTAGTGAGAATTTAATACAAAATAAATAATTAATTGATCATCAAAACATTGTTAACCTGAAATGAAAATGGTTTTATATTAGTTTATTACACATAAAGTAAGAACACAGTTGTTTTCGAAACAAGATATATATAATATTAATTAATTAATAAATAATTATAATTGAAGAAAATCAGATTCACTTTATAAGTACGAATTGTGAAGATTTATGGAAATATAATTAATTAAAAGAATTGATAGAATAGCTTCCATTATGGTACATCTGCACCTACATATATAAAATATTAATAGTTAATAGAATTTTATTTGTTTTATATATATGATATGTATGCTAAGTATATAATGAATATGCTTTACAATAATTTCTAGTAAATAGTAAAATTATTATTATTATTTATATTAAAAAATATACCTCCTGAGGGCATCGTAACCAGACCTTCTGTGTTGCATACAACAATCTAACCACTATACTACCAAACCAGTTTTATTAATTATATATAATTACTTATAGTAGTATTAGATTTGATTTAATTATAAATAGAATTAGAATATAATTATATTTCACAAATTTAATAAAGTATTGATAAATTATAGAATTATTCTAAGAATACAAAATAATAGTATGATTATTATTATATATATAGTATTATACTAAGTATATAATATGATAGTTATTAATTATATAATATAAATCGAAAATTATGATGAATAATAACAACTTATTTGAATTTTTTTAAATGCTCAAAATAACCCTACAAAAATATTTTGAAAGGCTTTTCAAAATAAGCTATGTTGAAAGTTGGCACATATTAACTGGTCCAGGGGCTGGTTGCTCTGAGATTGGCCAGAGACAATCCCAACAAGGACAAACCTTATTTATAGATATTATTGGGTTACTCTGGGATTTTGTAAACATATCTTATCCGAGATCAAGCTCAGCAATATTTCTATATTCCTAATCCTTATTTCATTTTTGAATGTTTAAAAATATTCAAAATATAATTATGTACCTAAGTTAAATATTACTTAATTATAATTCGATTATTAAAGGATGTACATAAGAATTCTATATAGTTTCGGAAAGCCCATTTAATTTCAAGTATAATCAATAGATAATTAAATGTCTATTATCATAATAGCAGCATAATAATTATGCTTATATTAATTTGTCATGCTCTTATAAGTCTATTAAGCAATTAATAGCAGCATAATAATTGCATAATAGACTTTTAATAGCACCATAATTATTATAATAGCATGACAAATTATCATAATAGCAGCATAATAATTATGCTTATATTAATTTTTCATGCTCTTATAAGTCTATTATGCAATTAATAGCAGCATAATAATTGCATAATAGACTTTTAATAGCACCATCATTATTATAATAGCATGACAAATGAATAGCAGCATAATATAATATTATTAAATATTTAATATTATATTATTTAAATTATTAAATTATTAAATTATTAAATTATTAAATTATTAAATTATTTAATAAATATACATTTACAACACAATGTAAACATTCGAGGCTATTATATATATGCTATTATGATAATAATTATCACATAATTAAATTATTATGAGGCTATAATTGTTACCTGGGTTAATTAATTATACTATCATATAGTTTATAATATAAGTACAATTATATAATCAATTCAATATCGAAATAATATTTGTTGAATATTTTATATAATTATAATAGTTTTAAACTAAGTTTATATAATTATAATAATTATAATAAGTATTACTTAAAGTAAATATTAATACAATTTATGTTATTCAGTTGCATACTATTAATTATAATATTACAATTATACAGGATATCTATATAGTTTCTAGATATAATAAATACTATTTGTATGATATGATAACAAAATAAGTACAATTTTATATGAAAAATAATTCTATTCTAATTATATTTATAATTAAACCAAAACTAATACTACTATTAGTAATTATACATAATTAATAAAATCCGATAGGTAGTATAGTGGTTAGATTGCTGTATGCAATGCAGAAGGTCTGGCTACGATGCCCTCAGGTGGTATATTTTTTATTTTATAATATATATTTTTTTAATATAAATAATAATACTATTTAACCTATTTACTATTTACCCTATTTACACTATTTAGGCTATTTACTAGACATTATTTTAAAGTCTTTTACAAGAAAAAGCATATTCATTATATAATTAGCATACTTATCATATATAAAACAAAACATAAAACAAATAAAATTCCATTCAATATTAATATTATTATTTAATATTTTATTATCATATCTATTAAAAATATTATATATTATGAAATATATTTAACTAGAAATTATTTCGAAACACTAAGTGTGTTCATTATTATATTTTATATTATGTATAAATATATATATATATAGTATAGGATTATATAGAACCCATATTTCATATTTTAATATTTGATCCTATGTATTATAAATTTAATAAGGACACCTATTTGTTATCCTAAGTACCATCAAATTGTCCAAGTAAAACTTGCGCTTTATACAAATATATTTTGAGAGCTACTCGAATGTCCGACGCGAATAAAATTAGCTAAAAATTCCCAGAACAACCCATCCTCTATCTAACCTAGGCTATTTTTTTTGCTGTAATATATGTATTTTTGTCCAGAACAACCCGATTTACTGAGAATTATCCAGAGATTGTCTCTGGATAGTGATAGGAAATATTTTATTTCCAGAGTAACCGGCTCCTGATTATTAAGTATAATAAATCCATTAGTTTATACACAATATTATATTTGAAAGAAGGAGAGGATAATAATGCTGAGATTTATTGTGAACAATAGCCATGTCGAAATATGTGACATTATATATATATATAATAATTAGGGATGTGTATAAGATGTACAGATAATTCTGTATCGGACTGTGTCACAGTCTATAGGCTACAATAATAAGTTTGGCGAATATAAATTCCTATTAAATAATAGCTTGGTATCTATATTTAGAGCGCTAACATTATATATATATATCTTTGGTAGGAATACATATGTGTAGAAGGCACATGGATATATATATATATAAATATAGATTATAATAATAAGTAGTTATATATATATGTAAGCATATAACACCCCCTTTATACATTTATATCTACAAGTCAATAATAAAAGTGGGGATCGTACATTATTGTTAGATCAACGCAGCGCTACGGTTGACGAGGTTTGATTATCTAGATCAGGACCGGGTGTCAACGGACTAGTTGTGAGTGCGATATCCCTGGGATGAGAATGTAATGACACACTACGGAGAGGAATAACTACATCTGAACCGAGTATCGGTGGAGTAGAGGGTAGGGCAAGAGGTCTTGAGTGATTATCTGATGCATCTCGGTGTGTTGGTACTACCTCCTGACAGGGCGTCGACGGGGAAGTAAGGCGGATATCTCATAGATTTCTCCCGAAGGTAGAACAATCCATACTGCGGATGTTGTAACTCCGAAGTTTCATAGCTGGCTTCCATGTCTTTGATATGTGGTCACGCTGGTGAATGTTTGTGAGGGGTGTTATGTTGGACAGGTACAATGAGTCTTGTTTTTTACTAGTGTCGTGTGGTTGACATATTGGATGATAATTTATTCTCATTCGACAAGTCTACGGGGTAGGTGCTAGGTAAAGGGTTTGCTAACTTGTGGCTGTAGAGCAGTTCGGTGGGGCTTTGTGTCGATAATTACTGGTTTAGATCATAGTAGAAGTTTCGACATCTGGAAGTTCTCAGAGATCTTCAAGCTCTGCATGGTTCCTCGGCTAGGCCGTTACTTAGGAAGTGGTATGCCTGCTTGTCCTGTGGTTGAATCCCCATTCGGATGCAAATATTCGGAACGCTTGTGACGAATATAGTCCTCCGTTGTCGCTAAGTAACCGGTCTAGGATACCATGTTTTAGATGATCTACAATGGTTGCGCTGGTTCACTCATAGTGTATATGAATGGGAATTGAGTATAAAAATCAAATATAATGAGGTACGTGATATTGTTATAGTGGACAAAATGTATACTTAGGTATTGCCATGAGTGCGTCAGTGTGTCATATGGCAATAGAGGTTACTTATACAGAAGAAATTAAGGCTTGAAGGGTTTCGTCTCCCGTTTCTAATTTTAAATATTCTATCTTCTGTGTCCCAAACGTCAATGGCTTATCTGGACATCAAGGTCTATGTGTTCACTGGCATCTGTAGGTGAAAATCTATCCGTAGCTCTATTCCTGGCTTTAAAAATATTAGCGTGAAATCTTACTGCTGCACTCGTAGTAGCATTTTTTGGACTCGGGTTGGTGCTGTGAAGAAATATTTCTGGGTGATCATCAGGGATGGGGTCAAATACGTATTTATATTTTGATTTGAATAATTATTCAGTGATGTATTTGTATTTGAGTGTCGTATTTCGTGTATTTGATCAAATATAGTTTCAAATACACTTTTAAAAATATTTTAATTTAATAATTTAATAGAATGTAGAATTTAAACAATTAATTTATGAATGTAAAAAAATTAACAAAATATTTACCATTTATATTAAAGAATACATTTATTAAATAATACAAATAATATAATAGAACAATAATTTTATGAATACTATATAAATAAATTAATATTCTATATAGAATATGTATGTGTTATAAATTATAACTTATAATATCCCAAGCAATCAGTCTATTGTTTACAGTTTTTTATTTTATTGATTTTCTTTAGGAATTAAATATATTAAAATAGATTTCAATTAATTATTATGCAATCTGGTATAGAGATAGGAATTATTATTTTATGATTTAATATTTGTATTTTATATTTATATTAGATTCTCTCTCTAGAACTCATATATTATTTATCCATTCATTACTCTAATTCTACGTCTTCTCCTTAATATTTAAAAATTATACCACCTATCTACATTGCTTTAATTAACCTATTAATATCATATATCCAATACATATCAATCACTAACTATGCAATGTCTATATATATATATAATCTAGGGATAAGGATTATTATTTTATATAAAATATAATCATATGATTTAAAATATGATTAAATCAAATGATTTAATATTTAATGTGTTAATATTTGTATTTTGTATTTGTATTTGATATATATTTGTATAAAAATGTAATAAATATTTGTATTTATATTTGTATTTGATAAAGTGTATTTGACCCCAACCCTGGTGATCATCTGCACTTGTGGTCAGACTTAATAATGTGAAACCATTCGATTCCGAATATTACGGCTTACATTTATTTTTCGATATATACATAACGAGTCTCAGCGGGGCTGAATATCTTAGATGCGAAGGTGATGGGGATTTCGTCTTGTTGGATGGATGTAGGAGGATGGCGTCAAAGTAATTGTATGAAGCGTCTACTTGAATTGTTATCTTCTTCTTTGTCGCATAATATGATAGAGTAGTATATTTATTCTTCCATGTTATTGAATATATTAGGTATTAGACATCTTTTTTAAGAAGTTAACATAGAAGTATCGTAAGGTGTGACAGTTCTTTATTAAAGGGCCACATGTAGTTCGCGATAACTATGAATTATAATTCATAGGTATCGCGTAATAATTATGATAATGATAATTATCAATGGCTTGCGGAGAATCTTGTGAGGTTATCTGTTGAATTAACTTATCACACTTGGGGTCGGTATGTACGCCATCATTGTTGAAGAGGAGATCATTAGTCATATATATATATATATATATATATATATGCATGGATATTTGTGTATACATATAATATATTATATAAAATTATTATATATATATATAAATTGTTGTTATGTATTAATCACTGTCTAAGTTGTGTAATACTAATATATTACACTGTTAAGTTGTGTGTATATATGGGAGTAAAATGTCAAGGCTTATTTACGTTAATTGGTTAGACTTATTCTTCAAGAGATTATATATAGCGGACCACCGCAGATGTCTGAGCGTGGGGCAGTAATGCGAGACGGCAGAAACGTACATTGTACGTGCGTCGTGATACCAGGCACTAGGTGTATATGCGCTGATATTACGTAGATGTACAATATCGACGCATATATATAAATAAAATATATAACATCCCCTCTTCTCCCTATTGGTTATCGAAGAGGGGTTGGGGTCATTCCCTCTTCTCACGTATGGAAGAAGGATATCATGTTGGAGGTGGCCATGGGGATGGCAATACATGCATTGTGTATGGTGCTGTATGGCATCACGGATGGTGGGGGTGATGATGAGGGGGTCACGGATATTGTGGGTGAGATCGAGAGGGTCACGGGTGACGTTGAGAACATATCGGGTATTATGTGTGATGTCGGATGCGTCACAGATGTCGTGGGTGACAGCGGGGGCGTATCGAATATGTACCTGATATAGTGGGCAAGGGCGAAAGCGTACCGGATGTCGTGGGTAGTGGCTGGGGTGTCACGGAGGTCATGAGTGACGGCGAGGGTGTACAGGATATCATACCGGATGTAGTGGGCAATGGCGAGGACGTAAATAAAATGTTAAACAACATTTTCAGCTCGTCTAGCCGATCTTCATTGTGCCAATCGAAGGAAGGAGTTGGTGTAGGGTTCATGATTGTTTATAGTCATTGGGCGTGGGGGTAGATGTTTCCTAACGTGCTCTCACTGGTTGACGTGGCAGGATGATATTCATTGGACGTGAGGTTGGACGCTTATTGATGTTACGTCAAGGCTTATGTATGTTTATTGGTTATACTTATTCTTCAAGTGATTATACATAGCGGCGGTCCGCTATATATACACAGCCGTCTGCGCGTGGGGGGGGGGGGTCATGCGAGATGGTAGGAATGTACGTGCATTATGATACCAGGCACTATGCGTATATTCGCTGATATCACGTAGATGTACAATATCGTCGCATATAAATAAATACAATATATAACAATAAGTACAAGGCATTACCTGTTAATATTTAATACATTCAATAATATAATAATCTAAAAATGTTGTTAATATATATGTTATTACATATAAAGGTTAATATATATATAGGATGATACGGATGGTAGGTAAAAATTAAATGGCAACATTACGTGGCGCTATTATTTATATTATATATTATAACAGCACAAGGCGTGCTTGTTAAAAAAACGGAAGAATAAAACTAAACAAAATAAATCAAACAACCCACAAATATCAATACGCAAATAGGATGTTACTCGTATGTGTAAATATCATATATATATATTAATACGAATGGTTTATAAATATATTTTTCAAAAGGAATTATTCCATATATACATGTTTCTCATAAAGATTTTATTTTCAGTTTTAGTGGTACATTATACGCTCTTAGAGCGTATAATGAATTAGATTGACATACACCTTGGCCACATTTGTGACATTTGATATTTATAGTTATTTAATGTTTGCCTAACGTCCGTATTCCCATGTATATAATATATATATAGTGGAAGTATATAGTAGTAATTATATTAAAAATGTAAATAAATATAAGGTTGTATACAAATTAAAAAAAAGTATGACAATTTTGTATATCTTATTTAATAAGTTATTATATATTATAAATTATAATTTATAATATAATATATATTATATAATATACCTGGTACTAGGTTAAATATCGTGATTTTTTTAATACTCTATGATATAGTCTATTATAGGAATTATCTTAAAGCAGGCCGCCGATTGTTATTATAATAATGTCAGAGTTCATTATAATGCAGCTAAAAAATACAGAAAAATAAAACAAAACCAAATAAATTAAACAACCCCAAAATAAAAATTGAACTCTAACAATATAATAATAATAATCGGCGGCCTTCTTTGATATTAACGTATCAGACTATATGATAGACTATATCACTGATAGAGTCTATGTCCGTAACATGTTTATTCGAATTATTTAAATTACACGAGTATTCTTATAATATTATATTAATTATATAATGACATGAATACTATATATTTATGTAATTACTAATTCGTATAATGAAGTATGTGGGCTTTTAGTGTGTTGATTATTTTTAAACTATATTTTGACTATAATCATTATAATATAATAATGATTATAATAATAATTATAATAATCCTATTATGCAATGTTATATTTAATTAGTATATTGAATATAACTATCCATATAAAGTTTACAATAACAACTAATAGTATGTGTACTATTAGAAACTACTATTGGTAAAACCCAATTCAATTAAATTAATTATTAATAGAATATTTAAAAATGTTACCTGGTAAAATTTAAAATCTTACATTTTTTTTCTTACACGATAAATTACTTAATAAATTACTTAATACACATGATTATGAATGTATATAATTATATATTTAATTCACAATTACAAATTATTCTATATATTTAAATAGTAAGTATATATTTAACAATCTTAATATATATTTTAAAATTATTAAATTTTAAATATTAAATTGATAAAAATACTTGTATTACCTTAGTATTTATAAATATTTATATTTTAATACACATGATCCACATGATTATGGATATATATAATTATATATTGAATACACAATTAAACATTATTCTATTTAAATGTTAAGTATATATTTAATAATAATCTTAATATATATTTTAAGATTATTAAATTTTAAATATTAAATTTTAAATTAATAAAAATACTTGTATTACCTTAGTATTTATGAATCATTCCATTTATTATTTCAAAATATAATAAAAATAAATAATAAATTAATTAAAATGTATATTTTTTATTAATATAATATTTTATTTTTTTATTTTATATATATGATCCATATGTAATATAAAGTCTAAATCCATCAATTCCCTATAGACATATATCCAACAATACTACGTATTTCATTGAAAATGGTGTGTCTACTAAACAGTTATTTTTATGGATCCAATATATATAGAGTGAAAATTCAATCATTATTTAAACTTACCCATTCTATTGATTTTTAAATTATTAATAAATAATATACAACTTTATTTCCTATATATTAATTATATAATTTTATTATAAGTCAAATTTATACCAAAAGTGATACATTATTGCCCTAAACTATTTGGTGGACACGAAATTGTCCTCCAAATAATCATGTCTACCAAATGATTAATATTATGCAAGAAATGTCAACCAAATCTGGTATGTTCATATATATATATATATATATATATATATATATATATATATATATATATATTATGATTATTATTATTATTATCAGATATATTATCAGATTTGGTTTTAACAACCAGGTAATTATAAAAGCAGAGCTTATCGAGACAATTACACTTATAATTCTGACAAGTCCTAGAAGGTACTTGGGATAATAAATTCCTAAACAAAAAAGAATATAATAATATAATATAAAGTTATATCTAAATTGACTTCCTGTTTACACTAAATGTAATTTAAGTTAAAGATAAATAATAATACTTGTGAAGGACTTGAAAAAATGAACAAAAATCATCATGTAGGGGAAAGTAACCTAATACGGATCTTTAACAATAAATGGTCTTAAAATTGTATGACTCATTATTTTTATTTAAAAATTAAAATATATTAATATTATATGATTATAGATATTATTGTGATTTTAAAATTGTATTTAATCTTTTAATTTCATAGATAACGAGGGTGTCCGTATTCGGTACCCATGTCCGAATACGGAAACCCTGTGTTATAATACGGACACCCTAAATACCACTAGATAAACTATATATTATTGATGAATCAATAAGATAAAGCACAATTATATTATTTATAATTAATTTTATGAACAATTTATTAAAATTTAATTAGTTAATGATTTATTTATTTTTATTATTTTTTAATTAATAATATAATTTAAGTATCTAAATAATAACAAATTTAGATTTAGCTTTATTGGTGGTATTATTATTATAACGCACGCGACATTTATGAATATCAGAATGGTTCATACGCTGCGCGCTGATTAGTTATAGGGTGTCCGTATTAAGACATCTAGAGTGTCCGTATTAGGAACTTATATGACCTCTAGATATATGCTTATAACTTAATGAATATTTGATAACAAGTATAGAAATTATATATATAATTTTATAATGCTTTATTTTTTAATAATATAATGTTATATTTTACATCGATACATTTTATATTCTTGAGAAGGTTTTAAGTTGAAATTTTTTTCATAAATTTAAAAACGTAATAAAAAAATCAGTTTATTGGATATATCAGCAATATTTTGAATAATAAAAAAATAAAAAATACTTTTTTAGACTATTTATATAATTATGAATATTTTATTAATTAAACATTTTTTTGTAGCATTTATGGTTTATGAGATACCGATAGTGTCCGTATTCGGGCACTGTCCGTATTCGGTTACATTCCCCTAATATATAAAAATAAAAATAAAATTACTAAAACCAAAACTACAAAAAAAAACTAAAAACTGACTAGAAAGGTTAAGAAAACTAAATATATGAAAAGTTAATATAAAGAATAATATAATATTATGATTTGGCAAATATTCAAAAATAAATTAATAAATTATCTACACAAGGTAAAAAGTATTTAGTTAGTTTTCAAGTCAAGAATTGAACGAGAATTTTTAGAGATAAATTATGTTACTTATTTAATATAATACTTATAAGTTTTTAATGTAGATAAATCGATCGCTTCGAAGCGTAATTATAGTATAAAATATGAATAAAAAGAAGAAATGAATGTAAAGGTCTGAGTAGAAATAAAATGTTTTAAAAAATTAATATTAAAATATAATTGGAGGTAGAAAATAATAGTAAAACAAAAAAATCACAAGGTAAAAAATAATTAAAAATATTATTACTGAAAATGGAAATAGATAATAATTTTGATTTATCAATATTTAATTCACTTCAAAGTATTTGTCCATATGTCATTAAAGAAGTATTCATATAGTTATATTTATTATAAGGTTGTATGAAATCAAAAGTGTTTCTTGTATTAATTTATTTGTTGGTTATTATTTTATAATGTTTATAAATAAATGGACCTACACGTTTTATAATATATTATATTCAAAATATTAGTATTTTATATTTACACAAATCAAAGATATTTAATAACTTGATCTATAAATAGTTTTTTTGAACTAAAATCAATAGGTTTAGAAAAATGAATATCAATACTTTTTTTTGTATAACATGAATACAGTTTATATTAGATATATGAGTATAAGCATCTATGCCCCCATATTTCTAAACAATAGATTAAATGGAGATCAAAAAGTGCATAATAAAGTTTAATCACAGATAATCAGGTATGATTCATTAAGGTAGAATCATAGAGAACGAAGTGATAGAGAGGAAGCTTATATCTAAATACATTGAAAATTATGGCCAGGATTTCGGTCCCTATCGGTGGATTTTCGCACCATATAGTTGTACCGAGGACAAAATGTCCTTGCAAATATGTTTGTCTTTATTTTGTTTGTTTTTATTTTGATTTTTTTTAATTTGAAATTATTTAAATATATTATTTATAAATGTATTAAATGCAATAGTTATTTGACAAAACTATCATAACTACTTTACAAATTTGGATATTATGAATAAACTGGTTAGTTTTATATTATTCAACAGTAGTTTATAATACGTAAAATGGATAAAATAATCTAAATTTTAAAATAAATTCATTTTAAATGCGATTTATAATTAATAGAATATGAATATATTGTATACAACAATTATTATTATACGAAATTATATTTTGATACATGCTTAATATCAGTATATTTATTTTTAACAATATTTATAAATGTAAACCTTAAATACTATTTAAAATAAACGTTACATAGACACTTTCAAATCGTAATTAATTTATTAACTCTAGTAGTCATTTTTAATAATATTTATCGTATTTATAATTTTTTTAAACAAAATAAACACTGAGATATACACTGTATATATCATATACAGTGCATTAATAAATATAATACTTTATTATATGTGCGTTACTTTTAAATTAATAAATGAAAAACTAAATAAGTTATTTGTTTTAAAATAAAATTTATATTATATTTGCCAAATGATAATCATTTAATTACTTTTAAATGTAATATTATATTACATATATTAAATAAAGGTTATAAATGTTATAAATGATTTGGAGTATAATATACTCAGTATATGGATGACAGCCACACTAAATTATAATAAAATATAGTTAGCATTATTTTTTAAACTAGAAAATAAAAAACATAAACACCCAAATATGTATAATTATATAAATAATAATGTAATTAATATATAATATATATTATTATAATAATTATATTGTATTCAATTTAAGATTTTTTAGAAACCTAAAAATAAGTATATGTATCCATGTAAATGTTCTTACAATAACACTTCTTATATTAGTTCCCAAATCGCTTGTCTATATTTATATTAATCTGATTCCGTGTGCCCATCAGTACATATTATATTTATCCTATTATATTGTATATAAATTACCCTACAGTAAGTTAATTTATCAAAGTAGATACACAATCTATGTATTTAATTATTAAGTTAATACAAATGTATTATCTACATAAATATAATAATTGTACTTTTCTATAATTAATTAATAATTTTACTTAAATATAATCACAAGTATTATAAAGTAGAGTCAGTGATGGGCACCGATCCTTTTTTCCTTGATCGACGATCCTGATCCTCTATTTATTCTCTTATGCGATCCTTTAACCGATCCCGATCCTCCATTCGTTATCCGATCCTTTGCCGATCCCGATCCTATCTTTCTAACCCGATCCGGATCGGATAGCCGAAATATTTTTTAACAAATTACTATTACAAATATATTCTTTCTTATTGAAATATTAATAATTAGCTTTAAATATAAATTAATTATCACATTGTAAATATAATTGTCATATATTTACATATAAATAATATACTGTAGAGTTAGTAAGCTAATTACAATGATTTTACTATAATAATTCTTATTATTTATGCGGAGTTATAACTTCACATATACCCACAATAATTCTTTCATTTAACATAGTTATAATGTATTTTTACAACTCATGTCACTTATATTATAACTTCAATATAAATAGAAATCGCTAAATAATAAAATTATTCCATTTCTTTAATGATTATATAAAATATTGCATTTTTTGTTATCATTTTAGAATCTATACTATCTACCGGGATAATAAATTGTAAATTTAAATATTAATTTACTATTTATGTTTCCGTTTATATACAATATAAAGATTTATCTTATATTTATATTTGATTAAAATAATTATAACTAAATGATACATCTTTGATACTATACTATAGTATAATAAAGATTATACTATTATACAATACTACACTACATTCTACAACATACGTAACAGTACACGACATGTCAGATCACTCTGAACCCATCATCAAGAAGTTCCAGGACGAGGCGTTATGCATGCACAAGTTTAAGCAAAAGAACATCATACATTTTATAGGTGTGAGCATGGAGACCCACAAGGGGGCCATACCCTGTGTTATACTGCCCTAAATGACGCACGGAGATCTGCTCAGATACATTAGGAATGAGAAAAATGTTAGTTCTCGTAATTGACTAAAAATGGTATATGTACATTATACATACCACATTACAATTTAAACTATACGTAATTGTTTATTATGTAATATTCGCATATTAATTAGATTGATTAGTTATTTATTTATTATTTATTATTAAGACATATACATTTTATGTAATATTCTAATTATATTTTTCGGATATCTAATAATAATGTATAGTTATTATTATGTTATTAAGTTAATTAAATAAAATATAAGTATATCATATATATGATACCAATTAAGCTACATATATACTGATAGATACAATAATAATATGATAGTTACCACCCACTCTTAACTGACACATCCACAAATAAACAGACCCCCACCATTAAAGAACTGATCACATTCGGCATACAAATAACTTAAGGCATGAAGTTCCTGACCAACTTGAAGTACGTTCACAATGATCTCGCAGCTCGTAACTATATGTTAGTCACCGTGATAACTAGGGGGGACGGGGAATACTATTGTATCTAGTTATTTAGCTGCGATAGTTTAATACTATGCGTTGTATTCTATATTGATAATCACTAATATGGAATGGATAATGTTTATTATTGTATATATTTTTTTATAAATAAATTATATAGAAACTGGTACTAATACACTATTTAATACCAACATATTGATCTATTTATTTTATATTTGTAATTTAATTATATATTCAATAATTTATTTTATATAAGATTATTGTAAATAAATAAATAATAGTAAAGCTTATTAATTAAAATTTATTGTCAAACAATTATTCGATTTCATCTATATTCGATTTTCTAATTTAACAAAATTAGCGTGCATTATGATTATAATTGTATTTATGATGTAAATTAGTTTTAATAAATGTATTTAAGTAAAATGCTAACATTATCATAACAAAGTACTTTAATTGATACAGCAAATATATTCAGATATTACTTTATCATATACATTACATCGGGTATATAAAACAGTTCATTATTATTAATATTTATTTGTGTACCTATTAAACATTAATATACATATACAATTATATACAAACTATAGTTATGGGAAGACAAATTGGCTCCGAAATTTCTAAAGGTACTGATGTCCGACGCATGTTCATCAGTAATCACAGCTACACAAATCAGAGTCATCTCTTTCAGTTTATTAATAATTGAGGTTATAAATAATATTAGATTTCATGATATTGAACCTATACAAAATAATAGTAATTATTTATAGTTATATATGTACATATATTATATATATATATATAATTACTAGTGTAATATTATATTACTTACATAATTTAATTCTATAGAATTCTTTGTAAAATAATACTGGACCATATTGTTATCATTTATTACATATTGAATTATAGTTAGATAAATTATCTTCAATTATAATATAATCTTATAGAATTAATCATTAGAACAAACAAATATGTTCTTTCTCTTTGATAATATATTATTATATATGACAAAAATTTAATAATTTAAGTATATGAAGTATATAAGTATATGAATTAAGGTATAACAAATTAGTCATTTATATAAATATTAATCTATTAGAAATAAAAATTCAAATTTTCATTCAATATTTAACAATACAACGCTGTGTTACATTATTTGTATATATTTAAAATTGATTGTCAATATAATATATATATATATATATATATATATATATATATATCAGATTAAATATATACAAATAATTTAAAGAATTTAGTGTATATCACAATTGTACCCTATACTAGCGACCACAATACCCACATATAGGTCCAAATTAGAATAAATTGGATTTCACACCAAAATTAACAGCCTGATATCAGGCTATACAAATTAGATATTATTTATTCATTTTAAAACTTTTACCCGATATCTGACAAGTCAAAGATTTAATAGGTAATTTATATATAACAGCACTCACAAAGTGTGTGTTGACCATCGATATTAAAAAAGTGGATAAGCAATTTTAATGTACTATCTATACTAAAAATAAAATTATATATTTAAAATACATCATATCAACATTCATCGTAATGTTGTGTATTTAAAGTGAAGATATCATACTATTTCATTGATATTTATATTCTAAATCCATTGATATAGATAGAAGTCACTTTAATCTATTTCGACGAAAAGGCTACTGTTTTAATATTTGACATACTATATCCAATCAAAATCACTGATACTATTTTGTTAATTTATCGATAAAAGTGCCATTCGCGTATCTATCTTTTACATGCATTTCGTACGTCAATTGCTTATCCACTTATATGTCGATAATATCGACTCGATATCCATTATTTAGAACTACGTAATGCAGTCATATATAAAGATTATGGAATTCTTATTTATTATATTAATTGATATTTAATGTATTGTTTGGTTATAAAAACGTAGGTCTCAATAACTTTCCCTTCTCAATATATAATTATATTTTAGCAGAATATATAATATAAATATATAAATTCTACTATATAAATAACTATAAATTAGATATAATTATAATTACTAACATCAGTTATGTTCTGTATTTCATTATTCTGCTAATCAATAGTATGGTTTTGATTTAAGTTAACATTCTGTTTTTATAATAGAGAATTATATAAAATTAATTAATATAATGTCCGAATAGTTTAATCTACTTATTATTTAATAACATCAGTAATTAAACATTTATTATGTTCTATTTCATTAATATGTAGGTAAATATATTCCTATAGCAGTAAATTGTAAGTATTTTATTTTAATATTATTGTTTATTGATTTCACATAATTCAATACAATATGTTATATCATTATATATATATATATTTTAACTTATTAATATATGATAAGAAGTAATGTTTATTTTTATTTACAGATAAGATTCTCAATATCAATATGAAATTTGAAAGATTATAAGAGCTTACCGTGGATACTACTTCGTGAGAAGAAACTGAATTTGGATAATGAATATGATCTGCCTAAATTACATAATAAATAATTAATTAATAATTGTAATAAAATAAATTTACTACTAATTTGAATTACTATTTTTTATATTATTTATAAATAAATTATATAATATTTTTACAATTTAAGTATCATTAAAAATAAATAATACAAACATGTTTTGGATATGCATTATTTGCTACTTTACATCTCTTTGTAGTATAGTAACAATTATTTGCGGAGAATTGTTTGCTACATATCATATCCTATAAGGTTTAATGTTATGAATAATGATTCCAATTGAATTTGTCCAAATATGTTGTCTTCAAATAGAACGTGGAAATCTAAATCATTTAAAATATTAATTATTTATAATTACTGAAGTAGATGTAACAATTATATCATTATATATATTACAATAATATACATAACATTCAAAATAATAACTTAAGGAATAAATAATTTACAGTATATATATCATATACAATATATTATACTTTAATGTAATATTTAATCTTGTACTAAAATTATTAATTTATAATATATTTATAATTAATGAAATATTTAATCTTATACCCCAATAATTAATTTAACATATATTCAAATATTAATAAGTATATATTTAATAATTTGACAAAATAAAAGTATATTTTCCAAACATTACGATATAAATACATATTTATTTTTCCTAATAATACATATTATAAAATATATATTAAATTAAATATTTAAATAATTTATTAAAATAATATAGTATTGATATTGTAAGATATACATATAATAGACAAATAACGTTGTTCATTCTCTATTTGTAAAGTGTATATGAATTTAATATATCATAATATAATTTAGAATTTTACATTCAAAATCATGAAATATATAATTCAATTCTTTCTCTTTTTTTATATGAAATATACAATATAATATTATTTAGAATTTAACATTTTAAATCAATTTAGATATACCAGGGAGATATCCCTGGATATACTTAATAATAATATTCAAATTGTATGATATTATTTCTTATAAATTATGTAATATAATTTACACTTTTTTATTTAAAATCAATTTCAAATATAATTATTAACATACAAATTATATGTGAAAACAAATATATTATTTAAACTATGTAACATTTATATTAAATATACCACATATATACCTAATATTAGTATATTATATGCACATATTATTTTAAATAGTGACGTTATTATTTCTTATAAATTATATATGAAATATACTATATAGTATTATTTAGAATTTTACATTCAAAATCAATTTAAATATACTTATTAATAGGTATATTTATATTAGGTATATAATACCTATATTCAAATACTATTTGAAATAGTGACGTTATGTTCCCAAATTATATAATAATATTTAAAAATTATCAATTAAAATCAATTTAAAATATAATTAGGAATAATAATAAATATTAATACAAACAGGTGGTAATTGTTATTCTTTCCAGTTATATATTGTATTATTACAATGAGGTTTAATACATGAATATACTCTCGGAATTTTGTAATATATATTTATTCAAATAAATTCAAATATATTTATTTAAATTCTAGGATATTTGAAAAAATCATAGAAATGGAATTTTGTTTTAAATGTTAAAAATCTTTGCAATAATTTATTTATTTCAGTGGATTTGTGGAACACATATATGAATTCTTTTCTATCAACAGGGGAGCTAATTTCCAATACATTATTATAACGAAGCTTCTTCTCTATCACTTCGTTCTCTATGGGTAGAATGATACATTTTTTATAATCCAATAGAATTTAATAATTTATTTTTTAGAAATTAAAAATGAGATTTCCAGTTCAATGAAATATCGATGCTTAGCCCAAAGAACGTTATTCCAGACACTTGAGATAAAGGCTTATTTTCAAGTACTATTTCAAATTCTATATCATTGCTAAAGGGCATGCACTGCATGTCATGCAGTGAGATTTATTAATGTTAATTGTTAACTTATTGATACCCATAACATTATATCATTGTCAACTGTAATTTCCTTTTAAGTTTGTTGGCCGAAAAATCACTAATTATAATATTTATTTTATCGGCAAATAGTATAAATTTAGTATTAATAATAGTATTAGTATTATTAATAGAGCAGGTCGGCATATCATTAATACATAAAAGAAAAAGGAGCGTCCCAAGAATAGATAATTGGGGGACACATATATCTATATTAGAGGCATTAGACCTACATTTATTGTAATTTATAAACTGACTTATGTATTTAATATATGATGATAACCACGATTGAGCTAATCCTCTTATACCGTAACATTCAAGCTTTTTTTTATGAATATTTCATGTTTGACTATGTCAAATTATTTGTAAGTCAATAAATAGGCCAACACAGTATTTATTGGAAATCAGATAATCAATGATAGCATTTTAAAGGTTTTCTATAGCATGGGGGGTAATGAGGCATTTTCGATAACCAAATTACGAACTATTAATTATGTTATGAAAATCACAGAAAGAAAGTAATCTTGAGGAAAACAAATTTCTAAAATTTTCGAAAATGAATAGTGTCTATAATTGTTAAAGTCATTACAGCTACCAGATGTATATATGGGAATAACTTTGGATTTTTTTGTTAATTATAAAAGTGCATGTTAAAAATAAATATTAAAAATATATATTAAAGCTATAACGGATGAGATTAATTTCATGATTTTCATAGATATATCAAGTTCATCTTTAGATATTTTTGGAGACAAATTATCTTTTATATAGTTATAATGAAATCACTAATTGTTATAGGAGATACAAATAATGAAGAATAATTACTATTTTTAAGGTAGTTGCCGAAAGATGTATTAGGTGAAAAATTTTGTTTAGCTAATTTACTACCGACTTATAATACCGACAAATAATGTGTTCATTAAATGTATTAGCTATTTTTCATATTGTATTTCCTTTCCATGTATATAAATTACTTATATTTTTGGATGATTTTTTTTGTATATGATAATCAATGAATTTAAAATTGAACATATAGGTTTAATTGATTTGCTGTTATCTAAATATGTAGTATAACAATCCTTTTTACACTTTCTTATAATATTCGTGAGATCATTTTTATATTTCATATATATCCTAAGATTATTATATTTATATTATTTATGAATTTTATATACAGATTTTATTTTTTTTTGCATGCTTTTTTTAACTTTTTTTAAACCAAGGAATATTTTTTTTTACAAAAAATATTGTTAGATTTTTGTTTTTAATACATTTGTTATCATAAATGTTACTAAAAATGTGTTATAAATAGGTCAAGAGAAATATTAATATCTTCAGATTTGTAAAATGACCAGTTGTCTCATTAAGTTATTTCATATATTCATTAACATTATTAATATTATTTATATTGTGCGCTTTAATTTGAACATTTTTTTTACATTTGTAACGTGTTTTATTTAATTTCATTAAGATAAAAATTAGCAAGTGATCTTTAATTTTATATTGTAAAATAGCAGATGAAATATAAGCTATCTTGCCATTATACAAATATTGTCAATCAATGTAGAGCTATTATTACTGATACATGTTGGTTGATTTATAGACTTAAATAGGGTTTGTACACTGTTAAAAATAAGGGTATAACATTATGAATTATATGGTATAACATATGGAAATACGAGTTATACCATACAATTACGTTAAATGGTATAAAATCACATATTATATGGTATAACATTTGATTTTTTTAGTTATACCATATAGCTTAAGTGAAATGGTATAAGATCACACATTATATAGTATAACATTTGTTTTTTTTAGTTATACCATATAGCTTAATTTAAATGGTATAAGATTACGAATGATATGGTATAACATTCGTAATTTTTAGTTATACCATTATCTATTAAATATAATGGTATAACTTTATGAATTATATGGTATACAATATGGAAATACCAGTTATACCATAACATTTTAAAATTAAGTTTAAATTTGATTGAAAATAAAATGTATAAGAAATATAATTCATAATAGTATCCTTCATAATATCCTTAATATAACAGTTTACTTATTGTTGTGTTATATTATCATAGACATAGCATTTATTGCTTCTAATTGCAATTAAACTGGTTTTCAGAAACTATATAGATTCCCCATAGGGAAATATGTATACATATACATATTTCCTATATTTTATATACAAATACTTATAATTATTCGAGTATATATAGATATATATATATATATATATATATATATATATACATAATTCCATTTTATTTATTAACATATTCTATTTCCACTCTACAATCAACACGAGAAGCATCTATTTTTCAACACATTACAATATACATAAGGTATTTATACTTATATTATATATATATATATATATATATATATATATATATATACAAATTATATCATATTATATATAATAATATAAAAGTTTATATAATATATAATTTCATAATATATTTATATATTATTTATAATATATAATTAAATTGTTAGAATATTATTATATAATTATATATATATATATATATATATATATATATATATATATATATATATATATATATATATATATGTTATAAAGTCACAGTTGTAGATATATCGATTAATGTAATATACATTTAAATGCATTTAGCATTACGTAACAGAAATCGATATATCTACATATACACTTTAAACTAGATTTCGGTGTCTCGCTCTGTGTTAATTGTATAGCCATAGCCATGCATGGCCATACATGTAAATGTTTGTATCGTCTGTCAAGTATATTTCGTTATTTTTCTATAGAATAAATTCCACTAGGTGAGATTGCCTCATTCTTCGTTATGCATATCATCAGGTATGTACTATTATTATTATTATTATTATTATTATTATTATAATTATTATTATGTTATATTATTATTATGTTCAACAGGTCTTTGCTTTGATTAATAAATTGTATTAGAACATTCAATTTATTACATATATATATATATTATAAAATTATGATAACTATATGCTATAGAATATAATATTGTATACATATTAATATGCAGGAAACTGAAGAATTATTTTGCAGAATTTCAAATTCATTTAAAATATTAGAAAAACGGCCGGAAAGGGATGAAAAAGCATATAATGTATATACAAAAATATATAAACGAATATATTGATGTGCTAGGTAGCGTTAATACGCAAACTGATCAAACAGGTAATTTAGTTATCTAATTAATAACATTAGTTAAATATCTATATAAAATAAATATTCAATTATATTTTATTACTCCATATGGATAGTATACTATATATCCATATATGGTCAATTATTTATTTTATTTTTAGCTCACAATGTAATTAACTTTAATAATATTACTAGTAGTTATATATATATATATATATATATATATATATATATATATATATATATAAATATGTTAACTGTTGTACAAATATTATCAATATCCTTCTATCCTTAATCAAATATAGATTATAAAGTCTATAATTAAATAAATAATATAATTTTTCCAAAAATAGATGCGGGAATCTTATATTGTATGATGGGAGTTTGCGAATTATTGAAAAATGAATTTACAATGAAAATAAAAATAAGGTTACTTAATAATTACTTAATAACTATAGATTTAATATTATAGTTATTTTATGATTTTTCGTATGCTAATTCAAAAGTATAGTATACTCTATTATATATATAACTGCTATTGGATTTTTCTAATTACAATTCTAACCTATACTTTATATAGTATTAACATATATGATATTAACTGTGTAAAGTTTCTTATACGATACATATGTATACTATTATATAATATGCAATATTATTATATACTCGAGTATACTATATATATATATAGATATATATAACTTATATAAATATTTTAATTTTAATGGCAGGAAATAATGACTCCATATATCAGAAAAGAGGATGCTTATTATGTGTGTCGATAATTGTTTGGTTTTCGTTCAAAATAATTTATTTCGTATAGAATAAAATATATTTTATTAAGTGGTATTGTTAATTTTATTTGTTTCATAACATGTCCTACAAACATTAATTGTTTATGTAATTTTGTATCACGTTATTTATTTTAAAATGTATCTGTTAATTAACAATATTGTTACACTAATATATAGGTTTTTATACACACTATGTAGTTTTTAGAAAATAAATTATCATTATAAATGTCGATTCCATATATAAATTAATAATATAGAATATTCTATTATACTTACTATATAGTAAGGTATTATAAACACTGGTATAAATTTAAATAAAATATAGTATAACTTTTAATAAATTATGATATAACTTTATATAATATATGGTATACATTTTAATAAATTATGGTATAACTTTAAATAAAATATAGTATAACTTTTAATAAATTATGGTATAACTTTATATAATATATGGTATAAATGTTAATAAATTATGGTATAACTTTATATCAAATATGGTATAACTTTTTATAAATTATGGTATAACTTTATATAATATATGGTATAAATTTTAATAAATTATGGAATAACTTTATATCAAATATGGTATAACTTTTTATAAAATATGGTATAACTTTATATAATATATGGTATAAATTATGGTATAACTTTATATAAAATATGGTATAACTTTTGATAAAATATGGTATAACTTTTTTAATTAGTTATACCGTAAATGGTATACCAGGGCGCCACGGGGTTATACCATTTTTTAATCAATGTTATACCATTTATTTCTAACAGTGTAATTGCAATGTTCTTAAAAAATAATCTTTAATAGTATCGGAATTAAGTATCTTAATATTATAGTCCCCATAGAGAAATATATGTTTATCATTGTATATATTGAATTTTTCAATAAAATTATTTTGATAAACAAAATAATCTTTTTCCAATGAGGGAGATCTGTAAATTGAATTGATTATAATATTTCTAGAATCATAATATAGTAATTGTATAAATGTAAAGGTTACTAAGAGATAGAATGGCAATTTTATTTGTAGAAAGTGATCTATTAATATATAGATAAAACATCAGATTATCTATGTGATTTTTAATAGTATGAAAAGAGGTATATCCCAGTAATTCAAATAGATTCATATTGAATTCATTGAACCAAGTTTTACATATTTAAATAACATCAAATTTATAATGTATAGAGTTAAGTAATAACTTTAAATTATCAATGTTTTTAATTATACTTCTACCATTCATTGTAGTAGGGGAAAGTAACCGAATACAGACAGTACCCGAATACGGACACTTTTGGTATTTCAGAAACTATAAATCTTACAAAAAAAATGTTTACTGAATAAAATATTCATAATTATATAAATAGTCTAAATAAGTATTTTGTATATATTAAGTATTCAAAATAGTGCTCCAATAAACTGATTTTTGTATTTCATTTTTAAATTTATGAAAAAAAATGTAAACTTAAAAAAATGTAAACTTAAAACCTTCTCAAGAATATAAAAATGCATCTATATAATACATAATAATATGTTATTAAAAACTAAATCATTCTAAACATTATATATTGAATTTCTATATGTGTTATCAAATATTCATTAAGTTATAAGCATACATCTAGAGGTCGTATACATTCCTAATACAGACACCCTATAACCAATCAGCGCGCAGCATGTGAACTATTCTTATTTTCACAAAAATCGCGTGCATTAATATAACTAATTAATATTAATAGAACCAATGAAGCTAAATCTAAAAATATTATTAAGTAGATACTTAACGTGTACTATTAATTAATAATATAATACAAATTAATAAATTAATTACTAATTAAATTATATTAAATTATTCATAAAATTAATTATAAATAATGTAATTGTAATTTATTTGATAGGATGTCCATATTATTATATGGCGTATCCGTATTCGGACATGGATACCGAATATGGATGTGCAAATATGTTGGAATTCGAGACAGTGCACATAATATCGATACCTACCCCTGTTATCTCAGAGTTAAACTAACTAAATTAAATTTTAAAATAGCTATTATATGTATACCTACTTAATACTTATAAATAAAATGTGGAGATATTTAATTGAGATATAATAAAGTTATGGTGATTTATTATTAGAGTGTCGGTATTCGATTAATCTCCCCTAATATTAATATTTGGTAATTTTTGAATAAAAATATTAAGTCATTACATTTTAAGACCATGTATTGATAAAGTGTCCGTATTAGGTTACTTTCCCCTACTGATATCGTATTTTGTATTTTAAGTTATTAAGTTCATATAAATTATAATATTATAATAGTAGTATAGGTATAAAATATCAAAGTGATGTAGTATAAAAGAATATAAAATATAATGTCATCTACTTGAGTAAACATTTATTAACACATATAGTGATATATATGTATACATATATTTATACATATGTATACATGTATATATGTATATAATATATTAGAGGCTAATGTTCAAGTTTACTCATTCTAGCCAATTATGTGTTATCGTGTATATGAATATATAAGAATGATATATTTATTTGATATAGGTCAGTGTGTGGCGTGCGTTCTGGTGACCTAATACTCGACTACCGCATCACACGCCAACGCCGATTCATTCTTTCATTGATAGTACGCAATTGTCGTTACACTAAGGGTATGTTTTTGGTCAACCACTCGGGAAAGTGGTTTCTAGTAACCACTTAAAGTGTTTTGTTCAACCACTGGTACAAGTATGTATGTATATATGTATGTATATATATATATATATATATATATATATATATAATATTATTACGTATGTATATATATATAAATATATATATATATATAATATTATACGTATGTATATATATATATATATATATATATATATATATATATAATAGTATTCAGTTTATAGACGACATATAAGGAGGATCAGTGAAAGCGATCAGCTTTATTGATTCGAAACCTCCTAACAGTATGTGCAATGTCATATCATCATTTCCATTCTAATAAAATAATAAAATAAAAATAATGATAAACATAATAATAAAGACATAGTAATGTAAACAAATAATGAAAGGTTAATCATATACAAAAATAATACAAATTTAAAATTAGAAACCAAGATAAAATATAAAGTTACAATAATAAATGAGATTTAAATAAATTTGATACGAATACTAAAGATAATAGTTTTAATTCATGAAATATCAAACTTTCAAAAATAATATATATTTATAAGTATATTAATAAGTATATACTTTATTCAATATGTAGGTATCATATTTAAATATTATAAACTTGATTGTATTATAAAAGTCTTTTTATTTATCTAATATATCATATTGTATTGAAATATGGGGTAATATTTATAATTCGAATTTAAATATATATTACATTTATCGCACAAACCAATAATAATAATAGTTTATTAACGATTCAAAATTACCATTAATAAAATAATCGCATACATCAATTTTATTTTATAATATTAATATTTTAAAATGTATGATCTTATGACTTTTAGTAATATTTTAATTATAGGTATATTTAAGTATAGGTATATATACTCTTTTAAATAATAAATATGTTAACGATATAACTGATTATTTTAAATTTAATAGAAATAAAATAAAATTTATTTGACCACTAATGAAAACCAATATATTTCAAAAAATAATATTTTTCAAAGGACCTAACCTTTATAATTAAGGGGTTACGCTTGTTTTGATTTTTTTTAATTCAATTTAAAAAGATAGGGATTTTTATATATTTTTCAATAAATTTAAAAATTCTTAAGATATTACAATTATGAACGCACATTGAAGAGAGGACTTCTCTGTATAGATTAATATAGTATAATGAGAACATATTATCTATTTTTGGAAATACAACTCATCTAATAATGGTAAAAATGTTGTTTACTTTTTATTTTTATTTAAATTATATTTTATATATTATATAATAAAAATAATTGTATGATCATCTATTCAGTCAATAAACACATAATAATGCGTATCTAGATTTTAGTTACAATATCGAATCACACCTCTCTCAACGGCAAATATATCATAATCAAAGATACTAATGAACAGAATAATACTATCTAAACTAAATGGTATGTTCCCTTATAAATATGTAATACAAGACTGAAACAAGGATACATAAGGAAGAAATTATGAGTTCTAAACAGTGGCAACCCGGAGATTGTGTGTTAGCCCTAGATTATAGGCAAGGGAAGCGATGGATAGAAGGAAGAATTGAAGATGTCAAAAATAGAATAGTTTGAATACAATTACCAGATGTAAGAAACATTAGAAGGCATATTGATCATGAAAGGTCAAGACAAAGTGCAAGAGAAAATCCAAATACGGAAAATAACAAATTGGAAACATCAGAAACCAGTTGTGATCATCAAATGGTGGACGATGAGACTCAGTAAGCGGTTTCATAACAATGCCTGATGTAAATGATACATAAAATATAGAACCAGTTTCACCCAAAACTCAACCAACAACTAATACTGTAGTAGTAACCAGAATAGTAGAACCCAGCTCATATACAAATACGGGTTCTACACCAACGCTGAGGAGATCTGATCGTGTTATCCGACAGCCCGTATGATACAATTACTAAGTGAGGAGAAGAAGAGGATGTAGTGTTTGAGCATAACAAACACTATGAATTCCAGTGCACCTGGAATTAGCGGGGTCAGTGATCGAACCCGGAAACCAGTTAATATTGTTAATATTTAAATATATATATAATATATATATATATATATATATATATATATATATATATATATATATATATATTAATATTTAAATATATATATAATATATATATATATATATATATATATATATATATATTTAAATATTAACTTTTTTAATATAAACTTCATTATTGAATTGTTTTTCAGATTTGTTTAACTGCCTGTGTGGCTCAGTGGCTAAGGCGTCAG
>OZ025244.1:74518072-74645572 GCA_964019155.1 Osedax fenrisi
TTCTATATGTAGGTTCTCCTATGATAGTTATTTATGCAAAAGTTATAATAAGTTTCTCTCTAGCTCTGTGCTTAATACGGACACTTTAATAAATGGTCTTAACATTTTATGACTCATTATTTGTATTCAAAAATTACAATATATTAATATTATATGATTATAGTTATTATTGTGATTTTAACATTTTAATCGTTTAATTCCTTATATAACGGGAGTGTCCGTATTCGGTACCCATGTCCGAATACGGTCACCCTATAATATGTTATAATACGGACATCCTATAGGGTATATATATCACTAGATAAACCATATATTATTGATGAATCAAGCAGACAACATTACAATTACATTATTTGTAATTAATTTGATGAATAATTTATTCTAATTTAATTAGTTAATAATTTATTTATTTTTATTATTATTTTTTTAACTAATAATACAATTTAAGTATCTAAATAATAAAAATGTTAGATTTAGCTATATTGGTGGTATTAATATTATAACGCACGCTATTTTTATTAAAATCAGAATATTTCATATGCTGCGCGCTAATTGGTTATAAGGTGTCCGACGGACAGTTAATACGGACAGTGTCCGTATTAAGATATATATATATATATATATATATATATATATATATATATATATATATATATAGATGAACATCTATAAAGTGTGCGTATTAGGGACTTATATGACCTCTAGATATATGCGTATAACTTAATTAATATTTGATAATAAATATAGAAATTATATATATAATTTTTATAATTTTTAGAATGCTTTAGTTTTTAATAATATAGTGTTATTTTATATCGATACATTTGTATATTCTTGAGAAGGTTTTAAGTTGACATTATTTTGCATAACTTTAAAAACGTAATAAAAAAAATCAGTTTATTGGATATATCAGAAATATTTTTAATAATTAAAAAATAAAAAATACCTTTTTAGATTATTTATATAATTATGAATATTTTATTCATTAACATTTATTTATATGATTTATGGTTTCTGAGATACCGATAGTGTATGTATTCGGGCGCTGTCCGTATTCAGTTACTTTCCCCTATATAGATAATAATAAATATTAGTAATCGATAATAATATTATTTAATAATTATATTTCCTTATTAACAAATATATAATTATCATATTTTGTCTTAAAAAAATGAATTAAAAGCAAAATAATATTAACGAAACAAATAAATTAATAATTAGTTCAATAAATATAGTTAATTTTAAGATTTGTAGTTACTTGTAGGGGAAATTAATCGAATACTGATAGTGCCTGAATACGGATACTCTATGTACATCATTTAACTTGTACTATTAATTAATAGAGTAATAACAATTACTAAATTAATTACTAATTTAATATAATTTAATTATTCAAAAAATTGATTATAAATAATATAAGTTTAAATTATCTGATTTGTTCATCAATAATATATAATGCATCTAGTGGTATATATGGTGTCCGTATTATAATACAGGGTGTATGTAGTCGGAAATGGGTACCGAATACGAACACCCCCATTATCTATTGAATAAAAATATTAAATAAAATGTTAAAATCACAATAATTTCTATAATCATATAATATTAATATATGGTAATTTTTGAATACAAATATTGAGTCATAAAATGTTAAGACCATTATTTGTTAAAGTGTCCGTATTAGGTTATAACGTATAAAACGTATAACGTAAAGTATACTTTCCCATATATATTTTAGGTTTAAATAAGTAGTACCTTCATATTTAAAATATACATTTAATACTACTACTACTACTACTACTACTACTACTACTACTACTACAACTACTACTACTCCTACTAGAATTCCTGTTTAACAACAAATAATTGTACTTACTCATTTAATATACGATTATTCAGACAAAGAGAAGTCATCATTTATTTATTATAAGATAATAATCTGTATTAATATTACATAAATCTTATTTACTAATTGGTGAATATTATTATACTATATAACTACATTTACATACATTTTATGTATTTGAATTTTGTATTATTATTGAAATAAACCATAAAAAGCCATATTGATATTTCCAAGAATTTGTAAAATTATCACATATAGTGAATATAAATATATACTACTATACCAATATGACTGATACATACGGTGTACAATGTAATAAACTGTTATAGAATATACCAATATACTACTTGCCTGTGAAATATTAAAATTCATTATTAATGTTTACACCTCTACAAAAGTCTACCTAAACCTTGGGTATCAAGTAACCAAGTTAAAAAGAATGTAACATACCTAATAGAATCATCTCCTTTCAATTGTTGGGCAATAACTGTTTCAATTTGAAAAAATCTTCCCCAACATCCATATCACCCCTACCACCTAGAGCTTCTCCATTAAATGACATTAATACAATTACAGAACTGATCACAAATATAAACTGCCGACTTTACACACAAGTTAAAATACTTACCAATATCACTGAACTATTGAAAACAACTCACTATAACTCACATACTCGAACTCATCTTCCCACTACTAATAAAACTCTATATTAAACACACCATCACATCATCTACTCACACCCTACTCAAACTACAGCTTCCTCTTCCAGCTCTATTCCTCGAACACAACCCAATAGTATTGCACAAGCACCATACCTGCTACAAAATGAGTTTGCTATATCAAATTATATTGTTATTGAACACCTAAATAGTAACAAAATGACAAAATTGTTCTTAATTGATCTACTCTTACATGTACACCTCCCATCTAATGCAATATCCATCTATAAATTAATTAATAACATAGTTATGATATTCTTTAATTCCGATAACTCCTACTACACATTTACATCAAAATTACGGAATATTAAGAAACATCCCCACTTTATAAACTTATATTTTCGTAAACTACGTAGTCTACTTGAAAGAGAATGAGGTAAATTATTATACCACGCTAATAAGGTAAATCTGGTTCCACCGAATAATAAATGTACTTACAATAACTTCAACAAAATCTACGAATTAAGAAATATAGTCAACTCGAAGGTGGACTGGAAATCTAGTCCCATGAACATAACTCCCCAGATCTATAAAACTTTGGAACATTCCTATGAATCATATATTAAATCTAAGTCATATAAACCTCATGACACTAGCTCATCTACACCGTCAACCTGATTTCACCCTCTCCTAATATAACCCAACACCAGTGTCCTACCTACCATCATAACTGTGCATACACCACTAATGGGAACTTCATCTTACACACAGAACATCAAAGCTGCCAATCTTAATAAACGATAAATAAAACAAAAATTGAAATCATCCTTGAGCTATTCAATGATCTAGATCTAGATTTGTTATACCTTACCAAGACCTGGTTATCTAATAATGATACACCTATCATTTCCTCACTGAATACCGATACAAACTGTTTTGTCCTACCTCCGGATGGTCTCCATCTCGATGGTGGAATCGGACTACTTTATAACAAACTGACTAACAACAAATACATGAAACAAATATATTCCGAAGCCTTATCATGCACTTTCCACCCCACTAACTCACAGCCCATTACATTTATCACAATATATAATTATATATATAGACCACCACATCAATCCATCCATCGCTTTATTTATGAAATGAATGAACTACTCATAACAACGAATAAGCACACTATAATTCTAGGTGATTTTAACATTCCAATATCTCCTTCAGCGCACTATTCCAAACTACTCAATCATACTATAAACTCTCACAACTGCATACAACATATTACATCATCTACCCAGTCATCAGGCAATATTCTTGATCTGATCATAACATATAATATGAATACCTCCTTAACAAATAACAGACTTATCACAGATCACCACATTATTACTTTCATTATAAAATATCCCAAACCTAAACGATAATCACAAACTATAAACTACAGAAAATCTAACAACATAAATATTACTGATTACATGCGTAATTTTACTGACCTACTAAATACTTCCGATGATATGGAGAAAGTTTAGAAGCCATGACAACTTAATTTATAGACAACTTTAATTTAAGTCATTATGTAATCTCGATCCAATACCAACAACAATACTACACAAACTATCCACTCATCTCACTACATACTATAAAAATATAATAGATAGGTATCTTATATCAGGTATTGTCCACTACTCAATGAAACTGGCATACGTAACTCCAATAATAAAGAATTCATTATTAGACAAATCAGACCTATCAAACTACCGCCCCATATCAAACCTATCGTACATTTCAAAAATCTCGAAAAAGTAGTCGGTTCCCAACTTTTAAACTACTTAGATAAACACACATTATTAAGTAAATTTTAAATCGCCTATACTACAAATAAAAGTACCGAAACTGCATTAACCCACTACTAAACAAAATAAGAGTGTACCCAACATAATACTGTTCCATCATCATTATAGCATCATTATACTTGACCTATCAGCTGCATTTGATACCATTAGTTACGACATCATGATCCACCGACTGCAATATATCGGCATAACTGGTACGGCACTAGCATGGTTCTCTGCCTCCCTCAGCGACCGCACCTACTCGATCTACATCGAATCACACACAACTGAATCCAGACTTATATCACACGGAGTTCCTCGAGGCTCCATTCTTACCCCCATCCTTTTTAATATTTATTTATCTCCCTTACTAAATATTTTCAACAAATATCCCGATATTGTAATCCATACATACACTGACGACATACAAATTTACTGTAATTCACCTGACCCAGCCAAAAATATATAAACACTAAATGACTGCCTTGAAGATGTAAGATACTGGCTTACTATAAACTCACTATCACTAAACAGCCACAAAACCACTGCTATATTGATAAATACCTCACAAACCCTACCATATATACCTCCCATCGACATAAACAATCACAATATAAAATACATTACATACGCTAGGAATCTTTGAATAACAATTGACGAAAAACTAAACTTCTCCCAACATAGGGGAGAGTGGGGGAACTTGAACCACTTTTAGTTCTCCTAACATCCCTACTACTGACTTATCCAAATCCGTTAGCCGAACTTTACATACAATACGACTTATAAGATCTTCGAAAACAACTGAACTAGTTAAAATTCTCATAATTTCACTATTACTTCCACGAATAGACTACTGCAATTCATTACTACATATACTTACAAAAACTCATTAGTACCACTTAATAGACTACTTTATTCTACTGCACGTACTGTGTATAGAATACCAAAATACTCTAGAACTCATATAACTCTTTAATTAAAAAAACTCCACTGGATACCTATCACACAACGCATCCAATATAAAACACTACTTATGATTCACCATGCCACATATTATAATAACCCCGACTACCTGACCGACTTGCTAAATGAACATAATCCCTCCAGACCACAACGTACCATAAACAAATACAAATTATGTCTTAAAAACTCAAGCAACCTCACAAGAAAATAAGAAACTGCTTTTTCATTAGCTGCCCCTAAACTATGGAATAGCCTACCATATGATATAAGATCAATATCTTCGACCCCAATCTTTAAAAGTAGGTTAAAAATCCACCTATTTAAGCGTACTGCGTATACAAATTAATTTTTGAAAACACGGCCGAAAACTCTACTAAGAAGTTGAATGGCAGTGTCTAAACCATTATGTTACAAGGTTTACAAGGGTACTACTCATAATACTACTACTACTACTACTACTACTACTACTACAACTACTACTACTACGACGACGACTACTACTACTACTACAACTGCTACTACAACTTAATACTACTACTACTACTACTACTAATACTACTACTACTACTACTACTACTATTACTACTACTACTACTACTACTACTACTACTACTACTACTACTACTACTACTACTACTACTACTACTACTACTACTACTACTACCAAGCTGAGATCTGCAGAAAAAATATGGAGAAGATCTAAAAGTAATGACGACCTGCTTCTTTTTAAACAGCAATCTACAATATATAGACATATGATCATAAGATCTAAACAAGACTATTATATTGACACGATTAAGGCTGCTGGGAATAATACTAAAAAACTCTTTGAGATATCGTACTCTTTACTCGGCCGTGCTACAACTCGCATTCTCCCAGACATTCCATTACAATCAATGCCTATACATTTCGACACCTACTTCAATAACAAGAAACTAACATAATCAATTCCCTTCCATCTCCAACGCTACCACAGATAACAATCTCCATATATAAATTTAACACTTTTAACACCCCAACTTTGACAACTATCGACTCGCTCCTACAGGCTGTCAAATCTGCATGCAAACTTGATCCAATACCAACTCCATTACTGCATATACTATCTACCCGACTTACACCCCACTATAAAACTATAATCGATAGATCCCTCACATCAGGTATCGTTCCTACCTCAATGAAACTGGCACTCGTCACTCCTATCATAAAAAACCCATCACTAGAAAAATCCACTCTTTCCAATTACCGCCCGATATCTAACCTGTCATATATATCTAAAACACTAGAAAGAGTAGTCTGCTCTCAACTCAATACTTACCTAAACGTTAATAATATACTTAATAAATATCAGAGTGCCTATACGATTTATAAAAGCACAGAAACAGCACTAACACACATACTTGACAAAATACGACTCTTCCCTACTCAACATCCCTCAATCATAGTACTTCTCGACTTATCTGCTGCTTTCGACACAATTGATCATACTATACTGTTACATCGCCTCGAAAGCATTGGACGAAGCGGAGTAGTTCTTGCCTGGTTCACCTCTTACCTCAGTGACCGAACATACTCAATATACATAGAAAAACATAAAACCAAACCCCGCATACTATCACATGGAGTTCCACAAGGATCCGTACTAGGCCCCATCCTCTTTAATATATACATATCTCCCCTATTGGATATATTTGATAACTACCCTGATATTCACTTCCACACCTATGCTGACGACTTACAAATTTACTGCAACTTACCAAACCCACCAACAAACATAGCTACACTAAACAACTGTCTAGAAGATATTCGACGCTGGCTCTCAACCAACTCACTATCACTAAACACCCATAAAACACAAGCAATACTAATCAATACCACAAAAACCATACCAATCGTCCCACTCATTCAGATAAACAACCACGACATAAAATACTCCCCCTGCGTAAAAAATCTCGGAATCACAATTGACCAAAAATTGAATTTCACCCAATATACAATTGACTTATCAAAATCTATTAACCGAACACTACACACAATCAGACTAATAAGACCATCTATAACCACAGAACTATCAAATTTACTAGCAAAATCCCTCATACTTCCACGACTTGACTACTGTAACTCTATACTTCACAGACTCCCCAAAAACTCACTAATACCACTCAACCGATTACTGAATTCCACTGCACGAACTGTCTACAGAATCCCCAAATACTCCAGGACTCACATAACTCCATACCTAAAATCTCTTCACTGGCTTCCCATCACACAACGTATTCAATACAAAACCTTACTGATATCCCACCAAGTCATTCATCACAATCACCCCGACTACCTTACTGACATACTAATAGAAAATAACACATCTAGAATACAACGTAAAATCAATAAATACAAATTACTTATACATAATCCAAAACACTTATCACGCAAACAAGAAACCGCATTCTCAATTTCTGCCCCAAAATTATGGAATAACCTCCCTTACAATATAAGAGAAATCACCTCAACCCCACTCTTTAAACGTAAATTAAAAACACACCTGTTCGAAATCGCATATAAATAACCCACGAAAACACGGCCGAAAACTCACACGATGTTGATGGCAGTGTATAAACCATTAGGTTACAAGGTTACAAGGTTACTACTACTACTACTACTACTACTACTACTACATCTACTACTACTACTACTACTACTACTACTACTACTACTACTACTACTACTACTACTACTACTATTACTACTACTACTACTACTACTACTACTACTACTACTACTACTACTACTACTACTACTACTACTACTACTACTACTACTACTACTAGTAGTACTACTACTAGTACTACTACTAATACTACTACTACTACTACTACTAATACTACTACTACTACTACTACTACTACTACAACAACTACTACTACTACTACTACTGTTGTATTGTTATTTATAGTCATTGAATATGACCTGCGACCCTTGACACATTTCACATTAACTTCCTCTTGTAAATAAATATATACCTAGTTAGACGTGTTTAATTAATATATCAAATCTTCGTAGCATAAACTCGTAACTTAGCCATTCTTTGCATACAGATCGATTCCATTATAGTTAGAACAACAAACTATCATATCATGGTGACAGCGGTAAAAAAAACGAACGCCAGAAACAGACATTTAAAGCCTTTTAAAAAAAAAAAGCACGCGTGTACGAAAAAAAAATGTTTAAAACAAATTTAAAAAAATAATAATTATGGACGGAATAAGGACCCCGAGCATGGTATGGTCAGGATACCTACCCCACGAACTAATGGCATTTAAACAATATGTTACATTAATATTCAAAGGTCCACTATCAAAATTGAAAAGCGAAGAGAGGATGACGTACGTCCTCATATGGATCGGTGAAGAAGGGCTGAGAATATATAACACGTGGAACAGTGACCAAAACTCTAATCGAATTTTGGGACCACCTGATCGAGGTCCTAGAGCCAAGATCTAACTACAGACTGGCCAGACTACAACTAGAAAAGATGAAACAAGCCAAAGACGAACTAGTAGACGAATACATGACTAAATGCATGCTCCAAGCGAAGAAATGCAAATTCCGTGATGAAACCGAGATAAATACGCGACCAATTGAGAAAATAATCAGAGGAGGAGCCCACGACAAGGTGCGGGAAGATCTGTTGTGCAAAGATGACACCTTAACACTAGACAAGGCCATGCAGATCGCAAGAACGTACGAGGCACTGCAACAAGAACTCAAATAATTCAAGACGAGCACTATCGACACACCCGTATATAACGTTAGCCATAAGCGCGATAGTTATAAATCTATACCCGACTATCGGAAAAATAATCAACCTAATAATCACCTCGATAACAAATCTTACCACAAAGTAACTTGTAAATATTGCGGCCTAAAACATGTGGGTACCTCTTGCCCCGCCGCACATTCCGAGTGTCGATTTTGCCATAAAATTGGGCACTGGGCAGCTGTGTGTCGCAAGAAATTGAGACCTATTTCTGCCCAATCTTCCAACCCAACAGGTCATCAGCGAACTCATGACCACAAGTTCGATGAACTAAAGTTCAACGAGATACGAACCGACTCCAACAATGATCTGACCGCCTATCACCACTTCACGTTGAGAGGCCAACTCGCCACCATGACGGTGAAGGTAGATACGGGAGCGGAAGGAAACATACTTCCATTACGCACGTACCTCCGTATGTACCCCGAACACTGCACGGGCCCACGACAAACCCCTGGCCACTTAAAACGTAGTATAACCACGTTAACCGTCTACAATGGAGAATCTATGAAGCACTACGGAACTATCGACTTAGACATCAAGCTAAATGAGTACACGACGCGAGCTACATTCTTCGTAGCAGAGACCCCTGGCCCTATAATATTGGGACTACCATCGACAAAACAGATGAAGATCATCACGATAAACCAAATAAAGACGCAGAACATCAACACAATAAACGACCTCACAAGCATGTACCCAGATAGGTTCGAAGGCATCGGAAACTTCGAAGGTACATACCATATTGTAACCGATCCGACGATATCACCTGTGGTACATGCCCCTAGAAGACCGCCGATATCAATGATACGAGAAATTAAAGAAGAACTTGACCAAATGGAGCGAACGGGAGTAATCGAGAAGGTCACGGAGCCTACCGACTGGGTTTCAAGTCTAGTCTATGCACGAAAGTAGTCCGGAAAACTCAAAATCTGCCTTGACCCACGATACCTAAACAAGGCCATAAAAAGACCCCACTATCCGACGAAGACTATAGAAGACATGTCTTTCAAACTTAGAGGCGCAAAGATATTAAGTAAACTTGACGCACGACAAGGATATTGGGCAATTAACATAGACCACGAATCTAGCTTAAAAACAACATTCAACAGCCCGCACGGAAGGTACAGATTCAACAGACTACTATTCGGCTTGTGTCTAAGCCAGGATGTGTTCCAGCTGAAGATGGATATGATTATTGAGAACTGCCCCGGAACGTTCGGCATAGCAGACGACATTGCTGTTTTCGGGAAAACCGAAGAAGAACACGACTCAAACCTCCACCACCTAATGAAACGGGCACAAGCTGGAGGACTTATATTCAACAAAGAGAAATGCAAGATTAAGCAAAAATATATACACTTCTTCGGTCTCATCTTCAACGAAGAAAGAGCGCAGCCAGATCCAGAAAGGATAAAAGCGATTCAAGACATCAAACCCCCAACGAACAAGACCCAGCTACAAGAATTGTTGTGCATAGCTACGTACATGAGTCCTTTTGTACCAAACCTATCGACACACACAGCACCACTACGAGACCTGATCAAAAAAGACACCGACTTCACCTGGACACCCTCTCATGAAAAGAAATTCAACGATATCAAAGATCTAATCTGTAGAGATAGCAAGCTAACGTACTTCGACCCCGCTAAAGACATTGTAATTCAAGTAGACGCATCGGGAAGAGGTATTGGAGCTGTATTGATGCAATCCGGAAAACCAGTAGCATATGCATCAAAATCACTTACTGAATGCGAGCAGAGATATGTAAATATCGAACGAGAAATGCTCGCTGTTGTATTCGGCTGTACTCGTTTCCACACGTATATATATGGGAAATAATGCACAGTACAATCTGATCATAAACCACTCTCCATGATTATCCTGAAGAATATAGCAAAAGCCCCCACAAGACTACAAAGAATGCTCCTACGTCTACAATTATACGACATCAACATAGAATACGTCCCCAGAAAAAACCTACCGTTTAAGATACGCTCTACAGACAGCCGCTTCCAGAAAACAATGAGATACTGTTCGATAAACAGATATCCTATACCCGCTTCAGCGAGCCTAGATTGGCCCTAATTAAAAATGAAACCAAAGACGAGAAACAACTTCAATAATTATGCACCATCATCAAAAACGGATGGCCAACAGAGAGGAGAATACTGCCCCAGAACCTAAGAGAATTATGGCCCTACAGAGACGAGCTGACCTATGAGAACAATATTGTCATTAAATGAAACCAAATACTAATACCGACGTCTCTACGATCCGACATACTTAAATACCTACACATTCCACACCTTGGAATTGTCAAAACCAATCTACTTGCAAAGACATGCGTCTACTGGCCGAAAATGACCAAAGACATTCAAGACCTCACGGAATAATGCAGCGAGTGCCAAACACCAAAGAAGACAAAGCCCTGTAGAATTCGTAAATAGAAAACTACCACGAGAACCATGGGATGCGGTGGCAGCCGACCTGTTCGAATTCAATAAAGAACAATACCTACTGGTTGCAGATATATACACCAAGTTCCCAATTCTAAGGAAGCTAAGAAGCACACATAGCCAGAGCATCATCCACGCATTAAAGAAGATATTCTCGGAACACGGTATCCCGAGACACCTACACACGGACTATGGACCACAATTCTCAGCAGCATCTTTCAGTCAATTCTCCACAAGCTGGGAGTTCCACTACAATACAAGCTCACCGCACTATCCACAAAGCAATGGATTCATCGAACGACAAATCCAGATGGTAAAGAGAATCTTAACGAAAACCGATGACCCAGAAAAAGCACTATTACTTTGGAGAGCTACACCATTAGAAAAGAACCACCCTTCCCCAGCCGAATTACTATACGGCAGAATCATCAAGACCATACTCCCGAAACATCAAGAATATAGAAATACCACTCAAGATCAACTACTCAACGATCGCCAAATGAAAGCAGCCAAGACATATAATACAACAACACGAAGAAATACTCCAGATCTTAACGACGGACAGAAGATATTCATCAGAAACCCCATCACCAGCACGTGGAGCCCTGGAATGATCCTCCAGAAACATACGTCTCCAAACTCATACCTGGTAGATTCCGAACAACACTCAACAGTCCGACGAAACCTGACATACATCCGCAGAGACAACGTCGCCACTCGAGAATCACCCATCATCACCCCGCCCCCTGTCGCATACGAGCGACCATCACGTCATAGACGCCTACCCCCTACCCAATCGCATTGACCTATGACATGCGCAATAGGCTATTGCCAATAGCACATCACCCAAACTACGTATCCCTCACGACAAAACACAGTCCTGAGGTTTATTATTATTATACTTACATCGGTGTCGCTATGACAACCTAGCATGTACCCTCCTTGTTAACAGACCTGACTTTGACTAACAAAGGGGGATGTTGTATTGTTATTTATAGTCATTGAATATTACCTGCGACCCTTGACACATTTCACATTAACTTCCTCTTGTAAATAAATATATACCTAGTTAGATGTGTTTAATTAATATATCAAATATTCGTAGCATAAACTCGTAACTTAGCCATTCTTTGCATCCAGATCGATTCCATTATAGTTAGAACAACAAACTTTCATAACAACTACTACTACTACTACTACTAATACTAATACTCATAGATATTGAGTGTACCTCACTCTAATGTCTATGATAATACTACTACCTACTTGTCATGAATACTACTACTACTACATATGCACCCGGTCAATCCACCATGGTGTACCACAGGGATCTGTTCTCGGACCCATTCTCTTCAATATATACATGATCCCAATATTTGATATTTTTAATAAATATCAAAATATTGGCTACCATACCTATGCAGATGACCTTTGAGTATATATGACTTTAAAGGACCATATTAAAGATATACATATACTTAACAACTGCCTTGAAGATATACGGAAATGGCTAAACTCAAACTCTCTCTCACTGAATAGCTCAAAAACCATTTCACTTCGTATTACACTATCAAATAATTCCACTATTCCAAATATATATATTGGTAATGACTTTATACCTTACTCCGGATCAGCCTGTAATCTTGGAATTATATTAGACACTTCATTGAATTTGAATAATCAGATCTCCAATATAACTAAATTTGTAAATTTTATGTTATACACTATCAAAATTACCAGACCTGTAATATCATTATAAATTGCAAAACTTCTTGTAACATTATTGTAACAAATTAGATTACTGTAATACGATTATTAATGAAATACCGGATTATTTATATATAAACTACAACTTTTACAAAATGCAGCTGTCCGACTCATATACAATATAACTAAATTCTCAAGAACTCATATATCACCTTACATGAAAATATTACACTGACAATTAAATAAAGAATAATCTATAAAATATATTTTATATGTATCATGTATATGTATTATGTAATCAGGTTGGCTGTGATGAGTGGCATGGTGGGTTAGCATATATATATATATATATATATACACTCTACTCACTCCCTATACACCATCCCGCCCAATACTACTTTGACTTAAGTATACTCTATAGAGAATTATAATTGTCCCAGATTTGCGTACATTAACTATAAAACAAAAGATAGTCATTTTAATATCTGTACCTATAACCTGGAGTACACCTTATAGCATTCAGTTTAATTTCTTTTCTTTGTTTAGTGATTTGATAATGTTTGGATTATCACCATTTAGTTGCTCATTTGTTAGATGATCTCGCCAGGATTTGTTTGTCACAGCACGGAACATGCATGTGTAGGTTCCATCAATCTTTTTCTCTAACGAAGTTGTTAGAGTCACGGTAACATAACCATAAATAAGCACGGATTCGACAACAACTCTGAACACTTTTCTTTCAAGATGAGTACTTAGCTTTGAGTTGCCGAATATATTTATGCAATTAATTCTGCCCAGGCTTTAGCAATCATTATATTAACATATATTTTAGTTAATGTAATATAGCTATCCAGATATTTAAAATATTATACTTGATTTATCATATTTCCGCAGATAATGTTCATTTGAATGTTGTTATTCTGATTTAAATGAATGTAATCCATTTTGTCAGTGTTCAATATTTTGTGAGGCTGATTCGATTTTTTAGTAATAATGTATCAGCATCTTTCAGAGTATTATGTGATTAACCTACTTGTTAATGCGATATCGTCAATATAATCGGTAATAGTAATTTGTTCATAAATATATCGACTGATTTTGTTTCAGTTAGAGTAAAAACCTATAGGTTATAGCTAGAGCTATCAGTCATAACACAAGGACGTTTTCAGAATATATAGTTGAGATAGCTTATAAAGAGGAACGGCGCAAGTGTGTCATCCTGTAAGACTTCCAGATTTCGAAGTAAAGTGTATCTCCATCTGGTGAGCGACCATGGTTCGAGTATTCTTGTAGAGCATCATAATTGCACAGACTGTTTCTTCTGGTATACCATATTTTTAAAATATGTCTTTTATCTTTTTGCAATTTATCATGTTAAAAGCTTTTGAAAAGTAAATGAAGAGGAAATGTAGTGACATGTTTTTAGATTTTACTCCTTCTAAAATTCGCCTAATAGTCAGATTGTAGATCTATTTGTTCGGAAGTAATTTTGATATATTCTAGGATTGGATCAATTTATGGTATAATCCTGTTTAATAACCCAGCTAACAGTAATAGCAGCATAACAGCAGCATAATAGCATATCTGATAATAATAGCAGCATAATAGCAGCATAAAAGCAGCATAATATACGTTATAATAGCAGCATAAAAGCAGCATAATAGCAACAAAATCAAACTTTATAAGAGCAGCATAACAGCACAATGTAAACATTTGCGGCTATTATGATATTCTATTATGCTGCTCTTATGCTGTTCTTACTGTTAGCTGGGAATATCAAATTAATATATTTTAATTTATATTATGTTGTGTTCTTATCATAAGAATTAAATTTAGATTACTGAGAAATTATAAATGTTCTGTTATTCGTCTGTGTAGGCGCGCTTGCTTTCAGTTGTCTGCTTTGTGCCGTTTATCATGTTTTTGACAGATTTTTGCTGTTTCCCAGGGTATTCGTTTCTTTAATTTAAGTTTTAACAGTATTACTTTATTGGCTGCTTCTTTGCATGCTTTTTCAACAATTTTATATCTTGTACTTTCGGATAACGTAGTTTCTGCATCAGAATTGTGAATGATTTATATTACAAATTGTAATGATGAAAAGTATGAAATATATGTGGAAATACTATCATTTTAAATAAGTTCAATAGCGAATAGTCAAAGTATTATTACATAATACTTTACAAAATATGTATATATTTATATTCAAAATGGATATATTGATTTATCGAATATGGCTTTATATTTTAAGAAAATAGTTATAATTTACATTTGTTATATTATTAAAACAAACACTATAAATTAAATATTTATTGTATTCAAAAATGTATATAACTTTTCATTTATAATATTAATATATTTTTAAATTGAAATGTAAACAAATATAACCTTAAAAAGTAATTAGAATTATTATAGAATTACAGATGGCGCAATTTTTCATTACTTTCACAAATTCATTAGCGACATATTTTTACTTCCTGAAAACTTTGTAGTGATAAATTTACTATCAAATATATTTAGAATAAATAAACTGAATTCATTCGTATATAAGTCTATATAGACTATTGTATGATATCAATTAGTAATATATTATTGGGTATAATATTAATAAATATATAATTAATTAGTATTAATTTAAAAGAAAACAAACATATTTAGAAAAATTGAATGTCCTTTACAAGTTCAATTAATCTATTTTAAATTTTATTTAATGTGAAATATACATTATAATAAATTAATATAATATTTTAAATATAATTAGATAATATAATTCTATCATTTTTTTTAATAATAAATAAGTCACATATGTGATAATCTAATTAATAGCAGGGGATTTAATGAGGCGACTATCTTGTTTAAAATACAATTACAGACAAAATTATACATATAGGAAATGTTTTATTTATAATTGCCATAATAAGTATATCATATATTTTTGGAATAAATTATTAAATATAAAACATTCGATAAACAATACTAAAATGTAGAATATTATTAAAAAATATTAAAATTTTTATTTTTATAAACTAAGAATTATAAAAGTGATTTAATTTTATATTATTATAATTGATATTATTTAAAATTAGCCAAACTCAATAAACAATAACGCAATACATTTTAAAAATAATATATGTAATAATAGAAATCATTACTTCTCAGATGTTTTAGGAACTATCGGTAAAAATCCCTATCATTATGAACAATTATAAAGTAATGTTTTCATTTAAACCAACTATTACAATATATACTCTCACAAAAATATATAAATTTGTTATCTATATTTTATTGATATTATTTAAAAATTAAAAAATATATAACAAATATTGTTATTAATGTTTTTAGAAGTATCTTATTCGATCAAACCCCACGCGGCATATTTACATATATTCACTTATAATTTAAATAATCTACATTATATAAATATTTATTATTTATTGATTTACATATATTTTACAATTACTTATTTTCGACGTTTATGTATCAAATAAACAACAATATTTTACATTTTAATAATATACAATAACAAAATTTGAACAAATAATGTGTCCACAAATTATATATGTACACTAGTCACTTGATGTTAACTTGTGTTCCTCGATATGGATAATGTATATAAGAAGTAACAGAATGGATAAAGGACCCAGAATATATTAATGTTATTTCTATTAATTTAATTTCTGTTAAGTTACTACTGAATAGAGTAAACATATTTATTAGAATAAAAACACTGTTCAATATTTATTATTTATCTATAGATATATCTCAATAATGTACTAATATAAATATACTTGTAGAGCTATTTAGGTATATGTATTGATAGAGCTTTGGCTATTGCATATGTTTATGAACATCTTTATATTATATGTTTAATAATGTATGTAAATATATTAATTATTATTTACTTTATTAATTATTGTATATTAATACTCCATATCAAGAGATTACATTAAATAATTATGTAAAATAATTTTTTTTATTATATATATTTCATAATACAATTATATTATAATACATATGATATTAATATAATTTATTTAGTAACATAATAACATAATAGCATATAGGAAATACTATGTTCATATTGTTTGTACATTCATACATTACATATAAGTATATAACAATTGACTGATATAATGAATATATAGGCTCAATAAAAATAGATATTGCATTATAATAATGAATTAATAAAATATAAATAAAAATAATTATAATATATAATTTTTCTATTTAATTAAAATATTTTGAATTATAATTTTATATATATTTATATAATAAATAATTAATAATTTCTAAAATTATAAAAATGAATCATTAACCATAAACATTGATAATAATATGAATTTAATAAATATGACTAATATATAAAAGCCATTCTGAATACTGAAATTGAAGTAGTATAGTATTCTGTAGAAATGAGATAGTTCAACGGAATAGTTCAGGGTGGGAGGGGAACGGGGTAACGGGGAGGGTTGAATGCTTCACCATAGGTGCGCTTCGTTCTGCTGCATTTTCACAACCCCCACTCCTCCACCTAAGCGTCTGTAGTTCATACCTCCGAATATCCTCCATTGATTGGTGTCAGAGTTATACACCTAGTGTGATAAGGTGGTTATAATGAGGATACTATATCGTACGGGTAGGGGCGCTGGATCGATGGTGTGTATGTAGGGGGGAACAACCAATCAAAATATGTTGTGGTAAAAGTTGGGGGGGGACCAATACATAGGAGGTCCCCCTAGATTTTAAAGTGGGGGGGAAATATCCCCCCTGTTGCAGCGCCCCTGCGTATGAGGGGTGAAGTACAAACCTCTACAGTTTTTAGATAGGTAGATCCGTCGAATCCTCCAATCGCCATTAGTTGACCATTCACTACAGCAAGGCCAACCTAATCGTGTTCAATTCATTAGTAAATCATATAGTAAGTAAGTATCACCATCATTATTATCAGGTTTTGGCATTGGCAGGGTAATTATAGAGGAAGCGATGCGTATTAAGACTTATCCTTATATATAATATATATATATCCAATTAATATGTTAATTTAAGCCATGTTTTAGGATATATGTTGAGAAAATATATATATTTTATTATAAACACTGAACTTCAGAAATTAGTTAAAATATTACTCTAACTGCTAAGTGTATATTCTTTATAAATAAAAATATTGTATAAATGTTCAAGTACATTTTAAACATGTATTATTAAATAATGTTATATTAAATTTTTTATTATTTATGTAGTAATTATGTTAATGTAACAATAAGTTGATTAAAAAAGTAAATTTGTGATTACATTATTTTTACGAATTCAGATGCATTTTATAAATTATATAAATTATAATACAAATTCTGTAGTAATCTGTAGTACTGTATAACACATGTTTTATAAAGGTTAGTAAACATATAAATTATGAAATATAAAAATAATATTGATTAATTTATGACAATATATATTAGTTTAATTATGTAGGTAATACATTACTTAATAGTATATTATAATAATTATTGATTATACAAATTTTAAAAACCTTCTAATTATAATGTATATAAATAACTGAATGCATTTATCTAAAAATTAATATTTGTTCACATTAACTATTATTCAAAATAAAATTCAGAGATTAGTTTAAAATATATTCTATATTTTTTATATAGAATAAGATAATATATATATATATATATATATATATCAGCATTCCAGATTTCTATAAATGTTATCATATATAATCATTAATAATTATCTCTCTACGTTTATTGAACTATATATCTAGAGATAATAAAATATATAAAGATAATAAAATATTGGTATAATACCAAATATTTTTCCAAAATTATAATTTATAATAGTAGCAAGTTTCGTATATATGGCCATGCAAATGCACTCAATTGAGCGATAACTGACGTAACTTTAATTAATACATACATTGAATAATTAAAAATATATAATTTTGAATTATTTGATATTTAATATATAAATCTAAGTCATAGATTATTTTATTAAGGGAATTCCCATTCACATGTTAAAAGATAGCGAATGCATTGCTATATATGGCCACCAAACTAAAAAATATTTAATGAAATTATAGTTTTACAAATTATAGTTTTAAATTATAATCTAATACAATTAGAAGAGATAATAATAAAATTGTATATTACATTAATAACAATAGACATATAAAAATAGTTTTTATTATTTTTAATAAATGTAAGGAAATTATACATTAGTAATTATATTAGTGAATTTTGCTTCAGATTACCAACGATTTTTCTAAGGATAACACATGCGGAATCGTGTAATTCAATTTTGTACACAAAACATGAACTACATAGGTTCTATTTTGTTGTTAAAATTTAGTTTATAAATTAAATTTGGAACAAATTATAATTTTAAAATGTAAAATAATATATTTTAAATTATTATTTTATTATGAAATCAAAGTGTTCTTTACTAATATATAACAAAGCAATAGGATATTATTGTATTTATTTTTTAAGATATTTAAATGCTATACTTATCTATGTGATTAATATAATCTAACTTATATTATATTTAAGTTAATGTCAATATTGTTGAATAGAAACTGCAGCAAACCTAAATATATTTCAGTGATTTCAGTGATATTATAGCCGCCTACTGTGGAATACTATTAATTCTGTTTACAGGGAGTATTATATCTTTATTTCGTAAAATTATTTCGAAATTACTATATATAGCAACTGAAATTAGGTAGCTTTATCTAGTTGTAATAGCTATCTAGTCAAATTATTTGTAGCAAAAAAAAACTATTCCAAGTATAAGTGAATGAAACAATTAAAATTCAATAAATGAATTATAAAGTAATACAAAATGGTGTGCTATAAAATATGCTTTTTATGCTCTTTCTAAACTGATGTTATAGATAATTTGTTGATAGATAACATATTATTAATCAATTTTACATATTAATAATTTATTTTTAAATTGTTACTAATTTTAGCTATTTTTCACTTTACTAATAATTCTTAAATATTTGATTTAATTTAGAACTATTTTGATAGGTGTTAAATAACTTATACTATCATATTACATAAATAAATGAAGTGTTTAAATTTGAAATTATAATTTGTAATATTTAAAATTAAAAAAAAAATGTAGTTTAAAATAAATAGGAAGGATTTAATACATTTTTTAATACATTTTAATATAATATAATTTAAAATAATTAAATTAATACTTATTTTTTTTTCATTACAAAAGTATAATTTTTAATAAAGAAAATTATTATACAGATGATATAAATATATGTAAATTATGTAATAACGTAAATATTCATTAATGGAAGATGAAACATAACATAAGAGATGAAATATTTTAATTTTAAATTAACATAAACATTAAATAAATGTTCGAACTGTAATTTAATATGTCGATGATATGCGATGGTATATTTGAAAATAATTATTTGCATTGGTGGAGCTCAAAGGGTTAATCAATAAAATAAAACTTTAATCAGAAATATATTTTTAAAATAATATAATATTCCTATTATTTCTATTGAAATATTAAATTAATATAAAATCATACAACTATCTGTTATACCACTCATACTACTAAATGGATGTATTGATGACTGAATGGGTTGCTATGATATGTATAAGTTATACCCCGCTCCTTCTACTGGACATCGATACCACAGAGGTCCAACAGTTCTTCGTCGGGTTGTATCTTTCTACGCATGACAGTTCAGTAACATCATCTCTGCCTCCTACAATGTGATGTTACGATATCAAGAAACAAATCATATTTAATTCTGTTTATATATATATATATATGTAGTGATATGCATGACTGTGTATAATACAGTGATATGCATGAATGCGTTAGCACTGACTAACGCCTCCGAGAATTCATCAGTTAATCATAATACATTAGTGATAAATGACCTATATATAATATAACTAGATACATATACCCGAATCCTCTATATATATATATATATATATATATGTGTGACTTGATAATAACAAACCGACGGCATAAATCATTGAATTAAAAACAGCGACTCCTAGATGTTTTCGCCGAGAGATCATCGGAGCACATAAAGACCATCTCTTGAATCTCGAATCGTATTTCTCAACTGTATCGTATATTTATTTATTATTAGAAATTACATTAATTATAATTAGTCATGATTAAGGGCTGATTAGGCATGATTAAGGGTTGATTAGGCATGATTAAGGGCTTGCGTAAACATATGAATATTTACATAGTGAAGATAGGAGATTTTTTTTGTTAACTAAAAGTATGATAGCTTCTGAAATAAATAAGATAATGACTATATTTTGTTAAGTCTTATAATTAAATTAAATTCAATTCTATATATATATATATATATATATATATATATATATATATATATAATCAAATATACACAATAACTTAATAAATACTAATTATTTTATCATATTTACATGCATTCAAAATGTCACAGTGATATAAATTTAGATATAATCCGATAATTTGTTTTGATATAAATACAAAGATATATATAATTCCAAGAGATCTTTTTATATTGTATTTATATAGTCATATATAAATAACAATTATATAATTGTAATTCTATAAAATAATATATTTTATTGTTGATATATATAATATAGTGTTATATTGAATTATATACCTAAAACTGTTTCCCTTGTATTTCTCTATATATCTATATAGTTTAAATTTGTTTAAATCTGCCTAGCAAGACGTTGTAAGATAAGGTGCATTTGTTGGCATATTCAAATTATTGAAGCAACTGACATTTATAATGCTACAGTATATCTCTTATCCATTACATATAACTTCCTGATAATCCCTTTAATTACAATTATTTATATAGTAGTTAATAATATATAATATTTATTACATACATAGTCACTTAATAAGTTAGTATACTTTGACAGCCTAGTTGTACAAATCATAAATAATTGAATAAAAGTAAGATTGTGATATTTTATCTGGTTCTGGATGCGTTATTATATAATAATAGAGACTATGGTACAGAGTAATTTATATTAGTATGCAAAATATAAAAAAGTATTATTAGTTAGACTTGGTTAGATTAATTATATAACTCTAGTCATATGTCCAAATACTTAATAAATTGGATATACATATTATATTTGTATTTTACATAATTGAATACTCTTCCCTTAATTTTTTTTAAATTGCTATAAAGGTAACATTTTTAAATAGTAGTTTATTATGACATATATTTTCATTGAGTCAATAAACCTTTCTATTATATATAACCAACGTTATCAGAGTATTTATATTTGTTATTTTTTTCTAATATTTTATAATTATATTTTTACTGTATATTTTTTATTTCTTTTATTTTTGTAATGTTATCTTTTTCCCTATATAATATATTATATAATATATTATACATCATAATATAGTACATCATATATATGACGTACTTATTAAGATTAATTATAAATAAAATAATAACTCTCTTATTATAATAATATTGTTAATATATACCACTATTTAAATATTTACTGTTATTTTGTTTTTATCTGTTATTTATTTTTGGCTATTTTTTTCTTTTTATTTCTATTATTTTTGTAATGTTATTTTTGTAATTTTTATTTATGTTATTTTTTGTCATTATATAATATATTATATTATATGATGTATGTATTAAGTTTAATTATAAATAAAATAATAACTCTCTTATATTAATAATATTTTGTTTTTTTTTGTTATTTTTTTTAAACTTCTTATTTTTTTCTGTTATTTATTTTGGGCTATTTTTTTATATTAAATACGATATTAAATGTGAATGTGATATTTGTTTTCTGTTTATTTTTTTATTTTTTTTTATTTGTATTATTTTTGTAATGTTATTTTTTTTTATTCATGTTATTTTTGTAATGTTATTTTTTTTCCTTATATAATATAATATATTATATGATGTAGGTATTAAAGTTAATTATAAATAAAATAATAACTCTCTTATAATAATAATATTTGTAATATATACCACTATTTAAATATTTACTGTTATTTTTTTTCTGTTATTTTTTTATTTATATTTTTTTTCCTGTTATATTATTTTTTACGGTTATTTTTTTTCCTAACACTGATTAAATTGTAATAAAAAAATTCAACATAATGTAAGTGTGATAAAGTATTATAATTATTTTAAATTTATATTTTTTTTATATCTGTTATTTTTTTAACTATTATTTTTTTCATAACACATGATAACAAAGTGATAACGTGATAACATGATAACAAAATAAATTAATTCAACAAATAATGTAAAATGTAAGTGTATATGATGAAATATTATAATTATAAGTTAATTCGAATAAAAATAGATTTTATCTTTATCACATGTTAATATAAACAAAATAACATATAATATAATATTTATTAAATTATTTGTGTTAACAAATATAATATAATTTAAAAAAAATACTATATTAATTAAAGTATTATAAATTATAATTTATTATTATTACTATTTATATATTTATATAATTAATATTTATTAAATTATTTGTGTTAAAACATTTCTAAATAATAATTTATTTTATATATAATTTGTTTTAATAAAAAAAAATAAACTAAATATAACATAATTATACATTTGTTTTTGTGAATTGACAACACCACTAAATAACATTTATAATTAAAATTAAAAACATATATGTTTTATATCATTAATATATACATATTAATAACTATTTTGGAAAAAGCACTAATTCATTATGTTCAAAATAAATATATTAGATAACATTGACATTTTGATATATAACTAAAATTGACTAAAATATTGAAATATAAAATCTATTGAGAAATATATTTAAATATATACGATATATATATTTATTTAGAATGCAGTATAATTACTTTATAAATACATATATCTAGGTATATTAGTATTTATATCCAGAAATAAACGAACAAGTATACTATTATATTTAATCAATGAGATTTTAATGGTGATTTATTAATCTATCCAATATTAAGGCTATAATAACAATATTTCACTAGCATTATTATACTATACTTATTTGAACCTGTATTTAATGGAGTTGTTCCATCACTTCCACCTACAGCATATAAGAATCCATTAACTACAGCAACTCCTACACCAAGTCTTCTGGTATTCATGGATGGAACTTTTGTCCAGCGGTTTATTTGAGGATCATATCTATATTGAATTGAATGACAAATATTATTCATATTATATTATAATAATTAAGAGAAAAGTAAAAAACATTTATATTACAATAATTTTTAATCTCAATAATTGTAAATATCTTGTTTTTCTCTTATAATATTAATTAAATAAAAAAGTATTAAATTAAATTAAAATTTTTTTTATATAATTTAATTTTGAATAGATCCAATTATTTAAAATATTTTAATTATAATAAATTTAATAATTTATATAATAATATATATTTAACTTTCAATTAAAAGAATATATATATTATATAGGATATATTTCAAGGTGTCCTAAAATATCATAAAAATCATGTTAATTCGTTTACAAAAATTAATTTTAGTGAATTATTTAAATTCCATTTTTAATAAATATATGAAGAATTTTTTCAAAAACAATATATTTTAATATATCATTATAAGTTATAATTATGAATTAGCTAATTATAGCTATACGACTTGCCTTTCCACTAAGTTAAGACAAGAAACACCGTCCTGGCCTCCAACTGCATAGAGATGTCCATTGAGAACTGCTACACCTGTGTGTACATGTAGTTATGTTTACACATATGTAGGCATGGGGTCAAATACCATGATTTGTATTTAAATACGCTGATTTTGTGTAGTTGTATTTGAATGATTTGAATAATGTATTTGTATTTGATCAAATACAGTTTCAAATACACTTTTAAAAATATGTTAAATTAATAATTTAATAGAATGTAGAATTTAAATAATTGATTTATTAACAAAATCAAAAATTAACCTTATATATAATATATATTAATATTATATTCTAGAATACATTTATTAAATAATAAAAATGATATAATAGAACAATAATTTTAAAAGAATTTTATGAATTCTATATAAGTAAATTTATGAATTTAAATTTATATTCTATATAGAAATGTTATATATTAGATATTATAAATTATAAGTTATATTAATACACGTAAATTGCGTACACTTGAAAAGAAATTGATTAAATCAAAATCTGAATCTATTCTTGCGCTTTATCAACTGTTCAAGTCCAAACATAGACGTGATCTCTTAATTGCAAAATCGCTTCATATTACTGCCTCTCTGGAATCATGCTCATCAGATCAAAAGAAAACGTTCACCATTTGTTCGAAACTCCTTGGGCGTAATAAAAAGAAAACTTTACCCGACTTTCCACCAGACACCTTATCATCAACTTTTGATGACTATTTCCATCATAAGCTTACACGTACTCTCAGCAATCTCCCACGATATACCACTTTAATAACCCCCACCATGCCAACTCACTCACTTAATGTATTTTCAGTCCCTTCCATGTCAGACATAGGCACACTTCTTAAAGCAACTAAAAGTTCATCTCCTCTTGACCCTATTCCCCTTCCCTTTTACACGAAATCACTGAATCCCTCACTATCCCTCTCAATAATATATTCTGTGAATCCCTCGAATCCGGTACGTTTCCAACATCCTATAAACATGCACTCATTACACCCCTCCTTAAGAAACCAAACCTTGACCCTCAGAGCCTCAACAATTATCGTCCAATCTCAAACCTGTCGATATTTTCCAAAACTTTGGAACGAATCGTCGCGAAACAACTAACGTCTTATTTAATATCACACAAAATCCCTCATATCTTCCAAAGTGCATATCTTCCTTCCAAATCAACAGAAACCGCACTAGCGAAGATATTCAGTGATATTCTCACTAACCTTGATAACAAAAATGGCACAATACTCGTACTACTTGATCTCTCCTCTGCGTTTGACACTATTGACCACACGATTCTCATACACCGTCTTACATCTATAGGTATCACTGGTACTGCACACAAATGGCTATCCTCATTCATAACCAACCGAACTTCCTCAGTTTTAGTTCACTCAACCCGTTCATCTTCCCGTCTTGTAACACACGGTGTTCCCCAAGGGTCAGTCCTTGGACCAATACTCTTTAACATTTACATAATTCCCCTTCTCCACCTTATCTCGAATTCTCCAGTTAGCTTCCATACATATGCAGACGACATACAACTTTATGTAAAATGTACAGAAAACGTTAATTTTGCACCCGACATCCTCTCCTCTACTATTACCACCATTCATAACTGGCTCACAATAAACTCCCTCGTCTTTAACCCAATTAAAACCGAGGCTATATTCCTTCACCTTCCACTCCGAAGTAAAACGTTACCAACTCCCCCTCCAATTAACATTAATGGACAGCTCATCATGTACTCAACCCATGTCAAAAATCTTGGTGTTATATTTGACAATACTTTTAATTTTTACAGACAACTGTCCCACATAACAAAACTATTAAACTATCAACTACATTCACTACGCCTTATTCGTCATTCAATATCAATATCCACTGCTACTATTATAGCTTCTGCTTACATCCTACCTCTATTCGACTACTGCAATTTTATCCTTTATAATACCCCCTCATCGTATATTACTAAACTACAAATTCTTCAAAATTCTATAGCTAGGTGTATATTCAACATACCAAAATACTCCTACACTCATATATCTCCATTCTTAGTTAAACTCCACTGGCTACCTGTACGCCATAGAATCCTATATAAAACTCTACTACTGGCTCATAAAGCAATCCACCATGACTCTCCTGACTACCTAGCATCCCTACTCAAACTTAAATTACCAACTAGTACCACTACACGCTCCACCAATACGTTTCTACTTCAACTTCCTCCTAAACACAAATTACATTCAACCAACACTCGAGCATGGGCAATATCCGTCCCATACTCGTGGAACACTCTCCCCACATCCATCCGTACTAGACCATCAACTCCCAACTTCAAGAAACTACTGAAAACCTACCTATTTAATATGAAACATTAACTTAATATATATATGGACGGCCGATTGCTTTATAAGCACAGTTTGCAGTCCGAAAACCGAAAAATGTAAAATGTATGTAATGTAATATATTAGGCATCCAGTCTATTGTTTACAGTTTTTTATCTTATTGATTTTCTTTAGAAATTAAATGCATTTTAAATAGATTTTATTAATTATTATGCAATCTGGTATAGTGATAGGGGTTATTATTTAATTACATTAAATAATGCATTTAGTTAATTATTAAATTATATAACTTATATAATATGAACAATTTCAAAGAATTTTATGAATTATAATTATAATTGATTATAATCAAAAAAATATATTAGATATCAACAATTTGTTAATTTTGTGTATTGGATAATTTTCTTATTAATAATTTATTATTTTCCTTTCCCATAGGGTTAATATATTAGTATGATTTATTAGTAGGATATATGAATGATTATAAAAATGTAATTTAATATGTAATGTGTTAATATTTTTATTTGATAAAATGTATTTTTATTTGTATTTGTATTTGATTCTTTAAAAAAAATGTATTTGTATTTGGTAAAGTGCATTTGAGCCAAACTTTGCACATTTGTATAGTTTGTATTATTATTATAATTTATAATATAGATATATTCACATACACATGCATTACTATTGTTCTTTTATTACAATTCTATTCATATTTATAATTAGACATATTGCATATATTGTTGTACACTACTGCAGTACCTGGACTAGTTGTTCATGATCATAAGTAGCTATATACGCTGATCATATTATTAACACATTACCATTTTAATCTCAATATCTGAAAGTATCAGTGTGTATGTGATGCTTTTATAGATAGTTATTATAAATACAAATCACAAGTACGTTGAGAGAGATGAGAGAGGATCAACGAACCAACTGAAGTTCTACATGATGAGGTAGGAGTGACGTCGCTAGACCACTGATTCATCTGAGGATCGTACCTGGCGAGGGGTATTGTAATCGTGAAATAATGGCGAGTTTACTTATAATTATTACACATTACTTAAGTGTATTACACATAATTACATATAATATATAATGGTTAATAAAATTATATCCATAATTGATGATTAATTTTTCTCGACATGGTCCTAAAAACATGATTTATACATATATCACGAATTAATGGATACATTATATTTACATTTTCCATTAATTAATAACTAAAATTAACAAAATCAACTTAATGAATTTGTTAATTAACACCAATGCCATTATTATTGATAGGACATATATTATAAGGTTGATCAGACAATTTATGAAATAGATGGGAACAAACTTCTCAATGCTGTTAAGATATGCTTGACCATCATGTCCTCCAACTGCGTAAAGGACATCATTTAATACTGCAACACCAACTCCACACCTATGTTCATGGTATAAAGTATGGTATTACGCAGATATAGGATGATAGAGAATAATGGGGCATTTTTACGCCATTCATAAAGTATCAAGGAGGATATGCTATATAACTCGTTTAGTGAAAATGTCAATATAATTTAAATTTAATATAATGAAATAAATATTTATATATTATTATATTTTAATAATATATACAAGTATTTTTATAATATATATACAATTTTATAATGTATATATATACAATATTTGTATATTTAATGAATACATATAAAATAGATATATCTTATGTATATAGTAAATGTATATATATGTTTTTATTTGAGTTTGGAATTATATATTTTTAATAAAGAATTAAAATTCAAAATATTAACACATAACTCCCTAAATTAATACAAAATAAAGAATGCTACAATTTATAGTTATAATTACTTGATTACAATATTATTACGTAATTAATAAAATATATTTTTAGCATGATTTTGTAATACACTAAGACTATTTTACTTATAAAAGTAAACAAAAGTAATAACATTATTAACTGTTATAGATTTATATCTCATGAACAACCAGCATATTTCATAGTAAATGCTTATTAAAGAAGACTAATTTCTCAAAGTAATATTATATTTTATGAATAATAGTTTGTTATTTCATCATTTTACTTTAGAAATTACTTAGTTATAGCCACAGAAATATAATTAATGTAAATATTATAGGGTACATATAATTATATACAAAACTTAATGAATACTTAAACAATGACAATATTTAAACATCTACATCGTACAAGTTCATTAAGAACACTACACACACACAACTACATGCGAGAGTGTAGTATGAACCTTCTCTTGATCATGGGCGCTACCATCTTCCACTCAGAGTTCTGGGGGTCGTATCTCTCCATGCTGGAGATGGCATCCCCACTACACCAGCCTCCGACTGCAGGAGAGAGTGTGTGTGTGTTTGTAAGTAAGTATCAGGTATGTATCAGGTATGGGTAGGTAGATACATGCGTTATGTATACATTGTAGAGCTGGTGACATCCCCACGAGTGTAAGTAAGCATCACATAAGTATGTGTGTGTGAGAGGTGTATAGAGATGGTGATGATGATAATGATGCTGATGATGATGATGATGAAGATGGTGATGATGATGCTGATGATGATGATGATGATGAAGATGGTGATGATGATGATGATGCTGATGATGATGATGATGATGATGAAGATGGTGATGATGATGCTGATGATGATGATGATGATGATGATGAAGATGGTGATGATGATGATGATGATAAACCAGCAAATAATACTTCTCCGGATCTGATGGGTTTTCTAGGTCTTGTCCTTGGTCCTTGCATTAATGTCCTTTCCTTAAATAATGATATTGTATACAATAGTAGTACATATAGGTAGGTTTACTTATTTAATGTTCACTCTAATTTCAAATACAATTATATACATGGATTCTGATGTTAATATTGAATTATAATTCAATACAATAAGAGAAATACAAATAATCCTAATAATAAAAAATACTCAAATATTGTTATTGAATATTTTTAAATTAATTATAACTGCGTTAACATAGAATTAATGAACATGACATCAAGAGAACAAAGACTATACCTCGTCAATCACTAATCATAATACTTTACTGGTTAATCATGGGATTTTAATATAAATAATCATATACGACTAAAATATATGGTTAATATTAATAGTTAACTAAGGAATATTACGGTGAAATATAAAAGAACAGCAGCACAGACAGCAATCCGCTGTGAATATGCATTGCATACACCGGTTGTACCATTTACACCCACACAGTTAACACCACACATACCCTCACAGTTAACACCACCTACACACCCTCACACAGTTAACCCCACACACCCTCACACAGTTCACACCACACCCCCACTTAGGTATCACCACCCCCACACAGTTCACCCCACCCACAACCTCACACAGTTAACCCCACACCCCCTTAGTGGCTAACTTGAGGTAGTAGAAGATAGTTCTTAGCCTCGTCCACTAGATCCCTGCACTCATCTATTGACATCACTATAGACTCCTTACTGATGGTGCCCACGATGAACTTGGCTGATATCAGAGGCATACGTACATGCTGAAGTACCTAGAGGTGGGGGGGCGATCATTGTTAAGGGAGTTAAGAGAGATCACTACGTATACCTTAATATTCAAGATAAGATATCATTTTAAATAAGCTGTAATAGAATCACATTTATAGGTAATTATAATACTAATATATATATATATATATATATAATAATAATTATAGTAGAACTTCATTCTTTATCAATATCCCATGACTAGAATGTGATTACATGATCGTTAGTCTACGATTTAGAAAACTAATATCGTATGGAAGACAGGAATTTATGATAACAGTGCATAAACAACATTAGTCGAATCACCAATCATCAATGTGTTAGATAGTTACTTATACATTAGTTTAATATCACCATCATTTATATGATAATATATAATTGTTGGCACTTCCGCATTGTTTAGGAGGCACTGTGTTCTACCGCTACCAGCTTGAAAAATTAACCTTTATTTACATATTTTATTATTAATATTACTTGATTTTTATATTATGTTTTCAATATATGTATACTTTACATATATATTACTTATATATTAAAAAAAAATAACAAATTTCTAGAAATAAAAATTCCTTGTCAGGAAATTTATCAAAATCCAAGAAATTTCAAAATATAAATTTTAATAAAGAAATATTGAAATACAATATGTATTTAATTAGATTTGAGATTATTTTGTTCATGTAAATATTATTAGTATAAAAATGCATGTTATATTTATTGTATATATACTCAATTATAGAATGTATATCTCCCCATGTTGAATTAATTAAAATTTCTAGGGGAAGTCCATATTGGCAATTTGTGGATTATATAATAATGTTGTATATATAATTATGTTTACAAATAAATAAGTCATTATAGACATCACATGTAATCCGCATTACCCGACACACACTGAGAACCTTACATACACAACATAATGTTTCACTAAGCCTAACACACAGTCTGGTAACATTATGTAGGTATTGCCTCCTGTCCACCCCACACTATAGCCTCACACACACTCTAGTAACCTTATGTAGGTACTGCCTCCTATCCATCACATCGTGTTTAACCCATATCATAACGGCGTTGAACACAACTTCCTCGTCGTCTACATTGAGCTCATCGCTGCTGATGATCTCTATGAGCTGGTCTACGGGCAGGATGTGGTATTCCTCAGTGTCCATAACCTGGGAGGGAGGGGTTCACTGATGATAGAACAGCTGGTAACAGGTGTAGGTAGGGGAACTGGAATGATTTGTATGTGGGGGGGGAACAACCAATCAAAATAAATGTTGTGGTAAAAGTGGGGGGGGGACCAATACATAGAAGGTCCTCCTAGATTTAAAGTGGGGTGGCATATCCCCCCGTCCCTCCTGTTGCAGCGCCCCTAGGTGTAGGTAATGAAGGCATTACACATGTAGCATGTATCAATGTGTAGCGATGGAGTGTTAAATTACGGTGGCAGATGAGAATTAATGATTTCAATAACCCTAGATTATTAAACAGTTCAATCGTGTTGACTATAACCGAATACATTGACACTAGAGGTAGATAGCGAACCTCTTCAAAGTTATGCTGAGTGAACTTGTCTGCACTGCGGAGGAGATCTATGCAGGAGTGTGTGTCAGCGAATGCTCGGATGCCTAGGCAGTTGGTCGGGTCTAGTTGTCGCTTTAGAAACTCACAACAAATGTCCTGTTAGATGATAGTGATGTGTTAGATAGAAGCGAGCGGATGGTTCTGTTTTAGTATAGTTTGTGATAAATGTGATGGAATATTTATATTTTCATTATTTAAATCAAAATTATGATATTATGATTACCATATCCTCTTACAACAATGTATAAATCATTTTACAAAAATGTGATTATACAAATAAGAATGCATACTTGAATGCACTACATTGAACTTGACTTATACATAATTTAAACATCATTTATATATAATTATTTATAATTTTATATAAATATTAAATAGTATTATACATTTTATATAATATTAAAAGACTGTATTTCAATATATATATATTCAATTCAATCGTAAAATGCTATTATATATATGTTATTACATATATATTTATATACATAATATATTTAAAATATACTTAAGGGGAGGCCGCATAGCTGAAATTTGATAAAATAAAAAAAAAAAAAAAAAATGTTATTGTATAATACACATTTATAGAATGTTATTTAGTACCTGTTAAAAAATCAATAACGAAATCGTGTTAGAACTACTATAAAAAGTAATTTTTGTGGACCACTATATAATATAAATGTTTTATTATGTTATCATTTATTTCCATATAATTGTAAAATATTGTGTTTTTATATATAAAAATATACTAATTTATTATTTTATAATAATTTATTTCCATATAATATATATATATATATATATATAAATGTAACATAGTGTGTTTTTATATATTTTATTGTATTCATCTATCTATGTATTTATGTATATTTTCATTTATAAATATTTGATATTTTATTTATATAATTACTTATTTATGTAAATATTATTTATTATTATTTTTAATTTATATATATATATATATATATATATAATATAGCATATATGTAATAAATTATTTACACATTATATGCCTATATAAATGTAATATAGTGTGTAATATATTGAAATCTACTCATTTATTTCCAAATAATTGTAAAATATTGTGTTTTTATATATAAAATATAATATATGTATATATGATATATGTATATATTATATATATATAAACAATAACTATTGAATTCATAATATGTATATAAATGTAATAAATATAAAATAATGTGTTTTTGGTATTGAATTATAATATATTTATATAAAAGAATGTGTTTTATTTATTGAATTATTGAATTTATAATTGAAAAACTTTGAATGCAATTTACTCAGAATAATTGTTTATCAATACCTATAGACTTCAATTGCCTACTACTTTCTGAATATGTATACAATCTATCTAATTTTTATTTATATATATAAAAGACATTTATAAGAATATAGTAATAACTTAATAATAGTATTTTTTTTATACATTTATTTTGTTATGCCATTATATGACAAAATATATATAAATAATATATAAATACATATATATAAATAATTTATAAAATATATTAGAAAAAATTATTATTTTATTGTAGCTATATATACCCTTAGTATAATTTAAAAATTTCTCATATATTTATACAATATCCATTGAGTATTAGGCTTTTGAATAACACTATGAATTTCCTATCTAACACATGTAAAATAAACAAAATGGCGGCGGTGTGCGGCCTCCCCTTAATTTGAATATTCTACACCTACACAGACTGCTGCTGTAATAATGTTACATTCTGACAAGTGAGAGCATGTACATGGCGATAATTCTCACACTTAGTGTGTCAGTTATCTTATATGTTGATACTAAGAACATATATAATTAGGTGTGTGTGTATTCAGTGTGTGAAAATAGGCAATCTGTGCAACGTGTAAATATGTCCTACGCTCATTATTTATTTATAATAAATTATATCATTATATTCTACATATCTATTATATGTCATAATTCTGAGTTGCTATTAGAAAATCACCAAAATATAATAAATATATATATATATATATATATATATATACATATATACACATATATACAAATATATATATACGTGATATATTTTTTTTACTTATATGTAATATTTAATTATATATAAACATATAGATAATTATGTAGTGTTAACTCTTGTAGCATACTAAATAGTAGTTATTTAAAGTAAACTTATTAATTATATGTTATTTATATTTATAATATACTCTATTATTTTAATATTATAATATATGTATATACATATATTAGGAGTACTCTATAAAGTAATATTAAGTATATAGTATATACTATATAATGAATCATTATTAATGATGAATAATTATATTAATTAGTTAATTCAATAATTTAGTAATAATTATTTGTAAATATAAACTTATTGTAAAATTTTAAATTTAATTTATATTTAAAAAATAATTATTTATATTATATTAAAACTAATTTAATCATTTATTTTATTAATTTTAAAAATCAAACTAGTTTAAATATATATATATATATATATATATATATATATATATATATATATATATATATATATATATATATATATATATATATATATACACATGTATGATGTATTATAATATACAAATATATATTTTAATATATAGGTCGAAAGTTTGCGTTTACATGTTAAAACATGAACGTAGGAAACAAATTTATCTATTAAAATTTTTTACATTAATTAACAAATTTTTTTCTACTATTTTTTAAATTTATAAGTTAGTATTATATAGTTACTTATATTAAACACCATTGTAATGAAAATTAATTAAATTTTAAATATTAAAAAAAAAATGTTAACAAAAATTTAAGATTTCATAACACCTGAAGTATTTTCTGATTCACGAGTGAAAACAATTCATTATGCATGGAGATAATACTACTTTTACAACTCATGGAATATGTAGCATACAATTATTGGATAAAAGGCTATCACTACATGATATAATTCAAAGAATTATATTTCAATAATTTTTTATAATTATTAAATTTCTATACTATTATATCTATTCTATCTATTATATCTATATCTCTTTTCTATACATGACAATGTATATGAGAATACTCTCTTATGGACTATACTATGAAGTAACACAAATATATAAATATTTATATATTATATAATGATATAGTAACATTTAGGTTAATTATATATTAGAATAGAGATTATATTATATTATACTTAATAAATATACCAATTTGAATAATAATTATTTATATGAATTCATAAATAATATTCTAAATATTCAACTTATAAAGACATTGTTGCTATGACTATAGTTCAGTAATAGCAAGGAAATGACGTCTGATAACGAATATATTTTGAAACATTTGTATTGCGCTTGAGTGATTTTATCGTATTGCATCATGGTCCAGGGTAACATTTTAATTTTATACACAAATAAATGTTAAAACTCACTTATAAATTAATGATTTCAATATGATTATATTAAAATCATAATATAATTGAATATACATTGTATTAATTATAATGTCAACATAAATAATATAAAAAAAACATTGTTCAATTCGAACGTAATTTATGAATATATTCGTATTTTTAATAAAATATTTATATAGATACAATCAAAAATATCGAATCCCTTTTTAATAACAGATAAATAAATATCCTTTATATATTTTATTTAAAGATTTAAATCATTGAAATATAATTAAACGTATCACTGAAAAGTATAAAGCTCGGAGTACAAAAAGTAACCATTGCATATAGTGAGCGAACATCCTGACCATAGTAACTGTACTTTTATAATATACTATACAATAATATATTACTGCAGGTATGCATTTTTACATTTTGTTGTTTTCGGACTGCGAACTGTGCTTATAAAGCAATCGGCCGTACATAATATATTACCGCAGGTGTATGCCTATGCCGACTGTACCTGTATCTCGTTCAATTGTAGTATACAGGCGGCGGGAAGTAGTTGTTGAACGTTGGATTCCTCTACCACGATACTGGCAGTGTAACAGAAGTCTATCAGCGATTCCATGGCCTGTTCGTCTATGTCATGAATCTTTACCTGACCGATAGTGGCACTTTAAACTTTATATAAGTGTGCGCTGATATCGTGTTTAATTCGTTATAAGAATAAACAAAAACTATACGGTTATTAAATATTTAAATAAATTATTAATGTATAAGTTTCATTCGAAAAATTGCTATATTCATATTTTATGTAATTATAAATAAATAAATTAAAAATATGCGACTAATAATATTTAATGTGGAAACTTTGTAAAATTAGTGCTATACAAGAATCGTAATAATACCGATGAAGAGTGGTATTAGAGAAGAATGGATAGGTGTAGCTGCTTACTTCCGTTTGTCTGCTCTCCACGAGCTCCCCGGTGAACATCGCGTGGAAGTAGGGCGAACACGAAGCCAGGATGATACGGTGAGCGAAGATCTTAGCGTTGCCGACCAATAGGACGACATCGCAGAGGTCGTGAACTCTACGCAGCGAATCTATTGTGTCTATCTGTTGAGGGGTTGTTTCGGATAGACGGTTAGCGATGTTATATGAATAGCAATGATTATTGATTATAAATTATAATTTATATTGAAATGTAATAACGATAGTAAATATTCTGCTATAGAACGAAAGTTTGCATTCACTCTATTATAATTCTCATTTTATCTATTATTTATCAAGTATATCATTAATATAATTAATATTTGTTTATCAATTTTATTCTTCAGTCGCAGTTATGTGTGTATATAGTCTACTAGAATGGCTTGCTAACATAATCATGATTATAATAATATATATTAAGTATCATGCTCATTTATGATACAAACGTATTGTAAAAATCTATCATTTTTAAATAGTATCCGAGAGATAAATTAAATTTAAACTCGATACGTTTATTATTATTATTAATATTATATATATTTTATATATCATACAATATGATGCTATAAATAAATAATATTATTATTATTATCATAATTAAAAATATGCGATATTAAAAATATTGAAATATTTTTTTTCAATATTCAATAGTAATTTAAAATTCAAGCTTTATAACAGATTTACTAATAATTATTATAGTTAATAATACTCTATGTTAACAGTTTTTATAAAAATAATTTATATTTTATATTTGAGAGTTTATGTAAATATATGTTTATAATATATACTATAGTGTTGTAAAAATTAATTACAATATTTTGAAACTACAAATCATTAACATTTGATCAAAAACCTTTAAAATATTTTATTAAAATATGTAATCTACAGAACATTAATATATTATATTTTTTAATACAACAATAATAATAATTCACCTTGAACAATAATTAATGAGTAAAGGTAATAACTGAATAATAACTGTTTGCATACAATTTATAAAAGATAAAGTTAACTGTTTATTTTAAATATAAATAGGGATACCTCGTAACAAATAACATATACAATTATAAAATAATATTATGGGTCCATTTGTAATCTATTTTATAATTATAATATAATAATTTTTTAATAATAATTTTAAATTAAAATTAAAATTTGTAATATTATATATAATTATAAATATATAATATATAACTATCATACATCTCTAATTTAAATTTAAATTTACATAATAATAATATTTCCTATTTTGCTCAGCCAATCTGTTAATATCAATTCATCAATTTTAAAATCAATAAACTTTAAATCTCCATATTTAATAAATATTAAAATTTACATTATATATAAACATTTTAAAAACCGGTCCGAACCTAAAAATTAATTATTTTATACCTAAGATCGATGATTTGAAATTTTACAGCACTAGTATTACTAGTCTAGTAATAATATATATGTGACGAAGATTTGGAGATTTTACGCTGATTACATAAATATATCATGACTCATGCTTCATGAGTGTTTCAATTAAGTAGGTATTACACAATCAGAAACATTGATTAATACTTCAAAAGTACACATTAAAAGTATTACTTATATATCAATGAAATACACAAGGAATCAGGTTAGTTATTCCGAGAAAATAAATAGTTCTATGATTTTCTTAGCACAATCCTTAGCTATATTAAACATTTCCAGGAATAATGATATATAAAGAATATTTTATTTGCTTAAAACAACAATGAGGTCAGTTGTTCTGATAAAATAAATTGTCATAGAATATTCGTAAGAAAATCCTTAAAAATCTTTAGCTACATCCATAATGTTAAATATTATCCTAGGACAATCCTTAACTAACTCCGTAATGTTAAATATTATCCTAAGACAATCCTTAGCTAACTCCGTAATGTTAAATATTATCCTAGGACAATCCTTAACTAACTCCGTAATGTTAAATATTATCCTAAGACAATCCTTAGCTAACTCCGTAATGTTAAATATTATCCTAGGACAATCCTTAACTAACTCCGTAATGTTAAATATTATCCTAAGACAATCCTTAGCTACCTCCGTAATGTTAAATATTATCCTAGGACAATCCTTAACTAACTCCGTAATGTTAAATATTATCCTAAGACAATCCTTAGCTACCTCCGTAATGTTAAATATTATCCTAGGATAATCCATAGCTACATCGGTAATGTTAAATATTATCCTAAGACACTCCTTAGCTATCTCCGTAATGTTAAATATTATCCTAGGATAATCCTTAGCTACATCCGTAATGTTAAATATTGTCCTAGGACAATCCTTAACTATCTCCGTAATGTTAAATATTATCCTAGGATAATCCTTAGCTACATCCGTAATGTTAAATATTATCCTAGGACAATACTTAGCTATCTCCGTAATGTTAAATATTATCCTAGGATAATCCTTAGCTACATCCGTAATGTTAAATATTGTCCTAGGACAATCCTTAACTATCTCCGTAATGTTAAATATTATCCTAGGATAATCCTTAGCTACATCCGTAATGTTAAATATTATCCTAGGACAATCCTTAGCTATCTCCGTAATGTTAAATATTATCCTAGGATAATCCTTAGCTACATCCGTAATGTTAAATATTGTCCTAGGACAATCCTTAACTATCTCCGTAATGTTAAATATTATCCTAGGATAATCCTTAGCTACATCCGTAATGTTAAATATTATCCTAGGACAATCCTTAACTAACTCCGTAATGTTAAATATTATCCTAAGACAATCCTTAACTAACTCCGTAATGTTAAATATTGTCCTAAGACAATCCTTAACTATCTTCGTAATGTTAAATATTATCCTAGAACAATCCTAAACTAACTCCGTAATGTTAAATATTGTCCTAGGACAATCCTTAACCACCTCCGTAATGTTACATATTATCCTAGGATAATACTGACATGTTATTAGCTCAGCTCAACACCGGCCTATGTAGTAGCTACCAACCGTTCTACGAGCGTGTTTATCTGATGTGAAGTAGAGACGAGACGAGGCTTCGGGTCTCTCTATCGTAGGGTCAAGGGGACCCATGTGCTTAGACGGAATCACTTGCAACACCACGTCCATTTCGTAGAGCTGTGTGCGGGGTTAACGGTGGATCACGTATATTTCGCATGTGTATTGTGGTTGAGTCATCCGGGAATTTAGATGTTGTTTTCATTAAAAGGCTGACATCATATGGGGATAACATGGGGTTTACTTAAGCTACTTTACTTTAGGTTTACTTTAGCTACCTTAGTTTATGTATATTGTATATGTTATTGTTCATTTTGGGGGAGTCCTTGTATCCCTGTAGGAACTTGGATTATGTTTTTACTTTTAAACAAATGGCTCTAATATTCCTTCGTGTATGATGCCTTACTCTGCTGAGCTACCTAGGTTTTTATTACAATTATTAATTATATTATTACTATAAATGATGTTATTAAACAATAATTTAAAGTCATCACAAATTACTTCGCTATATCCAAGTCCATGATTAATTGTAACCTAAAATACTGTATTATATTTTTATTATCTTTTAACATATTATTTTTTATATTATAAATTATTATTATTATTCTAAATAAAAACTATAATAATTCCTATATACAATTTAAATGATAACAAATCATTTTTTTACATTCGTAAATTTACTAAATTGGATTATGGTCAAAAGCTTCGAGATTTGAACGACCGCAAAATTGTTTATTCTAATTAATGATTTTAAAATAGCATATGATAGGCCATAATAATTAGCGTATGTCTATTTATAGACTATCATACATGCAATAGCTTATGAGTAACATATATATATATATATATATATATACTTTTATAGGCTCAATCGGGAAGTAATGTAACTAAAAAAACCTGGAAATATCAAAACTAAACCAGTGAAAATAACTAAAACTACAAATATACATACATATATATATATATATTTAATTGATGAGCTGTTGCATGTATGATAATTTATAAATAGACTTATGCTAATTATAATGGCCGATACATTATTGTAAAATTACTAATTTGAATAAACAATATTGTGGGCGTTCAAATCGCGAAGCTTTTGACCAGGTGCCACTAAATTTATTAAAATATGTTTCTATTTAATAAAATTAATTAATTATTAAAATGTAATTTTACATATATTTTGAGAGTATTTTATGGGGTAACCAATGATCTCATGCGAATTTATTTTAGTGGGGAGTGATCTAGTGCATATTTGTAATCTAATAGGTAATGTACATTCTACTATTTATAAAGAATTATTTACATTAATATATATTATCACTGCGCATAATATCACTATTCCTACGAGATCAATCCACACGAAATAACTTAGTATGGTCTCACTGGTATTCTGTAATAGTGTATTTAATAAGATCAAACAAATACTGTGATCAAATAAACTTTACGATCGACAGACTTCAATACAATACAATCAAGTGATGATCGACGGACATCGATTTCCATAGTATAGAATATCAGATTAAGTTTACGATCGACGGACATCGAAGTTGTCCGTTGATCATAAAGTTCCGTTGATCCAAATACTGCAATAAAATATAAATATATATATATGTATATCTCTGATTAATTATTCAAATATAAATACAAATATTTAGCCCACTCCCTAGAGAATAATAGTGGATACTTGAATTTCAGTTAATTATGTAATATGATGAATTATGACATAATTATGGTAATGAGACGAAATACTCTTCGATTCTTCGATTATTATAGAGCTTCTTCGATTAATCAGTTTGCAATAAATATTTAATTCGTTTTCTTAGTATAAGTTTAACTTAAGTTTATTATCACACTAACTCTATTTTTTAAATTATCTTAACTACTAACTATTTAAGTAGCATAATTAAGGTATATATTAATCAAATGCGCGGATCAAATGATCTTTACGATCTACGGACAAATTCGGCGGACATTGATGTCCGTCGCCTTACAGTTAATTTGAATATATTGTAGTCGAGCATATAAGATTAACTTTACGATAAGCGGATATCTATATATATATAATACAATCAAGTGAAATTAATGATCGACGGATATCGATTTCCATAATATAGCATATCAAATTAACTTTACGATGAACGGACATCAATGTAAAGGATTATGGTCAAAGCTTCGCGATTTGAACGCACGCAAACTTGTTTATTCAAATTAGTGATTTTACAATAGCTTATGATTGGCCATTATAATTGGCATATGTCTATTTATTAGTGTTGGAAACGGTTTAGAATATCGAATCGAATATTCGAATATTTGAATATTCGATTCTTTCAAATAGTAAATTTTCGAATTTGACAGATATTCGAAAATGTCGAATGCCTAAATCTAATTATTCGAAAAAAACGTTAAAAGGCATATAATGCCTATATTTCATTAAACAATAAACAAATAATATAATACTATTTACCCTAGGATATTTACTTCCGTTTTAACCTTGTTCTCGAATTCTGAAGAATATTTTATATGGCTTCAAATATTTTAATAAAAAAAAGTTCAAAATTATGTCTAGAGAAATTAGACTTATTGATAATTATCAATGATTATAATCATTAATCAAAATTCATAACCCTTTTTAAATATATTTATTATTTGAAACATTCAAAGTGTATTTATTTACTATTTTACACCTTAGAAATGAATAATTTAACTATTTGAAAACTTTGAATACTTGGTTTAATATAAATAATACTATTTGAAACCTTTGAAGTGTATCTATTTACTATTTTACCCCTTAGAAATGAATAAATTAACTATTTGAAAACTTTGAATACTTAATTTAATACAAATAATACTATTTAAAACCTTCAAAGTGTATTTATTTACTATTTTAAACCTTCGAAATGGATAATTTTACTATTAGAAAACTGTGTATACTTAATTTAATACAAATAATACTATTTGAACCCTTCGAAATGTATTTATTTACTATTTGAAACCTTCGAATACTTAATTTAATAAAAATAATACTATTTGAAACCTTCAAAGTGTATTTATTTACTATTCGAAACCTTTGAATACTTAATTTAATAAAAATAATACTATTTGAAACCTTCGAAGTGTATTTATTTACTATTCGAAACCTTCGAATGAGTGAAAAATATGAAAATTTCCAACACTACTATTTATAGACTATCATACATGCAACTGCTTATCATTAATATATATATATATATATATATATATATATATATATATATATATATATATGTGTGTGTGTGTGTTTTATAGGCTCACTCGTGATGTAATGCAGCTAAAAATACATAGCTATATTAAAAATAAACCTAATAAAACCAAACCAAACAAGTGAAAATAACTAAAACTACAAATATTAATGTTTGTACAAACTATCATACGCTGTTGTAAATTCACTAATTCGAATACAAATTTTGCGGGCGTTAAAATCGCGCATTAATCGCGAAGCTTTTGACTATGTACCGATGTAAATCTAATGTGCCGATTTATACTGATAGCTTTATTAAAATTTAATTTAGAAAAATACTTTGAATATAGAATAATATATGATAAATCAATTATAACCACAATTATAAATAATTTATATTAAGTAAATATTAAGCTAATTGTTAATTTGAATGATATTTATAATAACCATAAAATAATTGTGACAATTATTTAATTTTTTAAATTATATTCAATTCAGTTTTATTTAACCTTTTTTATATATATATTAACAATATTCTGACAAATTTAGATAAAATGTATAATAAATATAGAACTATAATAACAGTCATTATTATTTACATCTCTTTAAATATAAAATCATTGAATATTAATATGCAATATACTTAGTAAGTAACTTACCTAAATTCAATTTAAAATTGTAAATATTTTCTTTTTATTTTCAACAAAGGGGATATATATGTATAAATTATCCTATATAATATAATTTCATACTATTATTAATTACAAAATTATTAATGTATTATATTTTATATAACATGTTATATAATTGGATATACAATTAGATTATTATACTTAGTATAATACTACAATACAGTAAAACTATTGCTAAAATTCTACAAGAATTTCATGAAAAATACATATTCTAGGTAAAAATCTATTATTATTGTATTTAGGGAGTTACTAAAAACCAGTAGTAGCCCAGTAGTAGCCCAGTAGTAATCCAGTAGTAGCCCTGTAGTAATCCAGTAGTAGCCCAGTAGTAATCCAGTAGTAGCTGATTATAGATACCACAATTCATATAACATAGTATATTATATATATATATATATATATATATATAGGTATTAGGCCAGTAGTAATCTATATAGGTTAACCAGTAGTAATCTATATAGGTATTATGCCGGTAGTTATCTATTAAACCAGTAGTAGCTCAGTAGTAGCCCAGTAGTAATCCAGTAGTAATCCAGTAGTAATCCAGTAGTAGCTGATTATAGATACCACAATTCATATAACATAGTATATTATATATATATATATATATATATATATATATATTATATTAAATAAAATGATTAATATTAAGTATAATATGTATTAATATTTATTTATAATGTTATTTATAATATTTATTTAATATATTTTAATTTAATTTATTTAATATATTTTTAATTATAAATACCAATTATATGCAAATTATTTATTTATAAAATTATTTATAATTTTTTAATTTATTTTATAGTAAATCATGGATGTTTTAAAGACTTTGTACATTTTCTTAGTTTTGTAACAAGTAATAATCTATATATATAGGTATTAAACCAGTAGTAGCCCAGTAATAGCCCAGTAGTAGCCCAGTAGTAGCCCAGTAATAGCCCAGTAGTAGCCCAGTAGTAGCCCAGTAGTGATCTATATAGGTATTATGCCGGTAGTTATCTATTAAACCAGTAGTAGCCCATTAGTAGCCCAGTAGTAGCCCATTAGTAGCCCAGTAGTAGCCCAGTAGTAGCCCAGTAGTGATCTATATAGGTATTATGCCGGTAGTTATCTATTAAACCAGTAGTAATCCAGTAGTAGCCCAGTAGTAGCCCAGTAGTAGCCAAGTAGTAGCCCAGTAGTAGCCCAGTAGTAGCCCAGTAATAGCCCAGTAGTAGCCCAGTAGTAGCCCAGTAGTAATCAAGTAGTAGCCCAGTAGTAGCCCAGTAGTAGCCCAGTAATAGCCCAGTAGTAGCCCAGTAGTAATCCAGTAGTAGCCCAGTAGTAGCCCAGTAATAGCCCAGTAGTAGCCCAGTAGTAGCCCAGTAATAGCCCAGTAGTAGCCCAGTAGTAGCCCAGTAGTAGCCCAGTAGTGATCTATATAGGTATTATGCCGGTAGTTATCTATTAAACCAGTAGTAGCCCAGTAGTAGCCCAGTAGTAGCCCAGTAGTAGCCCAGTAGTAGCCCAGTAGTGATCTATATAGGTATTATACCGGTATTTGATCTGGCCTGGTCTTTGATTAAATAAATGAAGTAGATTGAAGTTCATTCTACATCAATGCATGATATTCAACAATGCATTATATATGGGAATCTATAGATTTTGTATATAGGGGGATATATATATATATATATTAGCATTATCATTTATATGTTAGAGTTTTACTTTATATAGGTACCTACTAGGTACTACCTAGGTATCGTAGTATAGTTAGCCTAGTATATGTAGGTACCTATTAGTACTGGCCTAATACATATATATATATATATATATATATATAATATACTATGTTATATGAATTGTGGTATCTATAATCAGCTACTACTGGGCTACTACTGGGCTACTACTGGATTACTACTGGGCTACTACTGGATTACTACTGGGCTACTACTGGGCTACTACTGGGCTACTACTGGGCTACTACTGGGCTACTAGTGGGCTACTACTGGGCTACTACTGGGCTACTACTGGGCTACTACTGGTTTAATAGATAACTACCGGCATAATACCTATATAGATCACTACTTGGTTACTACTTGGCTACTACTGGGCTACTACTGGGCTACTACTGGGCTACTACTGGGCTACTACTGGGCTATTACTGGGCTACTACTGGGCTACTACTGGGCTACTACTGGGATATTACTGGGCTACTACTGGGCTACTACTGGGCTACTACTGGATTACTACTGGTTTAATAGATAACTACCGGCATAATACCTATATAGATCACTACTGGGCTACTACTGGGCTACTACTGGGCTAATACTGGGCTACTACTGGGCTACTACTGGGCTACTAATGGGCTACTACTGGTTTAATAGATAACTACCGGCATAATACCTATATAGATCACTACTTGGCTACTACTGGATTACTACTGGGCTACTACTGGGCTACTACTTGGCTACTACTGGGCTATTACTGGGCTACAACTGGTTTAATACCTATATATAGATTATTACTTGTTACAAAACTAAGAAAATGTACAAAGTCTTTAAAACATACATGATTTACTATAAAATAAATAAAAAAAATAACAAAAATTATAAATAATTTTATAAATAAATAATTTGCAAATAATTGGTATTTATAATTAAATGCATATTATAAATAACATTATAAATAAATATGAATACATATTATACTTAATATTAATCATTTTATTTAATATAATATATATATATATATATATATATAATATACTATGTTATGTGAATTGTGGTATCTATAATCAGCTACTACTGAATTACTATTGGATTACTACTGGATTAATACTGGGCTACTACTGGATTACTACTGGGCTACTACTGGGCTACTACTGGGCTACTACTGGGCTACTACTGGGCTACTACTAGGCTACTAGTGGGCTACTACTGGGCTACTACTGGGCTACTACTGGGCTACTACAGGTTTAATAGATAACTACCGGCATAATACCTATATAGATCACTACTTGGCTACTACTTGGCTACTACTGGGCTACTACTGGGCTACTACTGGGCTATTACTGGGCTACTACTGGGCTACTACTGGGCTACTACTGGGCTACTACTGGGCTACTACTGGGCTACTACTGGATTACTACTGGTTTAATAGATAGCTACCGGCATAATACCTATATAGATCACTACTGGGCTACTACTGGATTACTACTGGGCTACTACTGGGCTACTACTGGGCTACTACTGGGCTATTACTGGGCTACTACTGGTTTAATACCTATATATAGATTATTACTTGTTACAAAACTAAGAAAATGTACAAAGTCTTTAAAACATACATGATTTACTATAAAATAAATAAAAAAATAACAAAAATTATAAATAATTTTATAAATAAATAATTTGCAAATAATTGGTATTTATAATTAAATGAATATTATAAATAACATTATAAATAAATATGAATACATATTATACTTAATATTAATCATTTTATTTAATATAATATATATATATATATATATATATATATATAATATACTATGTTATGTGAATTGTGGTATCTATAATCAGCTACTACTGGATTACTACTGGATTACTACTGGATTACTACTGGGCTACTACTGGTTTTTAGTAACTCCCTTGTATTTATCAATATATAAATAAATACATCCGTGGATATTTTTTGTATATTTTATAATATTATTAGATTATTTCGTTCATGGTTTGTATAACTTTTCGATCATATATTGTAATATGTTATTTAGTTTAATACTGATTTTCTATTGTTATATATTAATTAATTATCAAAAAATAAATATATATTCAAAATAAAATTTAATTGTTAAATTTTAACAAATTATTTGCTTGACTACATTTGAATCACATTATTTGATACATAATTTAAGTAATACTTATTATAATAATAAGTTATTATGTATGCATTTATTGTAACAATACAAGTCGAGCCTCTCCATATTCCGAGAGACTACCTCTATATCGAACCTATGCATATCGAGTATATTATATATAACAGTATCATTATGTAGGTATAACAATGAGATTTTTTCTAGTGATGCTAGTTTAAAATAATTAGTACCATTGGAAAGAGCATGAAAAAGTAATATAAGAGTCATATATTAATTTTGTAATCAGATAACTAAATAAAAAGTTATAGATCAAAAACTGGTAAATTTATGAGCTAAAAATTAGCAAATATTTACATGTAAAGTATACAAATTGTTTGGTCATGAAAACAAAATTTAATGTACAGAACTTGTTAATTAATATTATACATCAATTTTTTCACACATTGTTCTTTTAAATATATTCTACTATATAGATTTATAACATTTATTTTATTTTTTCAAAATGGTCATATAAGGCTAAATTTTCAACTGGCCATTTATTTTTTAATATTTTTTTATATAATTTTTAATATTTTTTTTTAAATAAATTTGTTTACTTATAAATTATTATTAGTTATAAAATATATTAAAAAAATTATATTACTTTTGCAAAATATTTTAAATTTTGTTTATAAAATTATATTTTATATAAATAAATTTTCTAGCATTATTTCCATTAAAAATAACCTAATTAATATGTATATATACAATTAATTGAATAATAGTTATCTATAATTTATGTATTTAAATTTCCATTTTAAATGGTCTGCATCCAATATAGCAAGCGTATTTTTTGATTACTAATATAATGGGTTAAAATAATCATTTAAGTTTCCACAATAGTTTACATCATAATAAATAGTAAGAATGAAATATGGTATATAATATCAGATACATTTGTATTATTTTAAATTATCTATCGATATATAAAATATGTTACATCTAAACCCGTAAATTGTAAGCAAAACCTACAGGAGCCATATTCTATATTCTCCTCTTAAATAGAATATTTATGTATATGTATTTATAAAATCAAATGAATAATATTTATATACAATGAAATTATTTAAATTTTATTTTAAAAGAGATAATATTAATGTAAATGATTTTTCAATAGCAGAATTACATAATTCCATTATCTTAGAAGCCTGCAATCTTTTATTTGCATTACTGCTGGCCGCAACATTCATCTGAAGTTTCATACATCACCTATATATTAGATAAGTGCAGTAAATTAATAAGGGACAATATTTAAAAAACTATATGATTATATTATATAGGAATTATACTCGAAAAAGATGATTAGATAAGATGATTAAATGGTTTTGGGAGATCTATTGAGTTAACCTAAATGTGTTAACAGAAGAATTCCATAATTCCGGTATCTTTTCACAGCTTTGTTTCCAATGTTTATAGGCGTTAGCAGCAGGCCGCAAAATGCATCTGATGTTCATACATAACCTATAAAGTAGAGGATGTTACTATATCAAGGGGGTGTTAGTGACAATAACAGATGTTCAAATCAATTTATCAACAATCATTATAAGTTGCTTCATTCACCTTATCCCTCAGTAATTTTATTGTTAACAATATCACGTTAAATAATGTGTACACCCCCCCCACATTATAATCGCAGCGACAATAATTTTTAACTGGTGGTCGTATACTACTGCATTTAAGTTAGTTATTTGTATACTCACTAACATAAGCTATTTATTTTAAAATTCAATTCGTTTACCTTATTTCTGTTTACAATTTTTAATGATGATTGATGTCAATATTTTATACACTTTTTCAGTGTGTATACATTACTTTGTAAATAGAAACACAGTTTTAAGTATCTCATCTAGGTAATCAAATTCTCAATATAGTAAATTTTCCTCCTATTTAAAGAGTTTCTATTTACTCTAACTAGTAATGAAACTTGATTATAATTTTCTAATTGATATATTCTGGAAAAACACATACTGGCATTCCATTTAATAATATAAATTCGCAGTGAATTGTAATAAGTTTATTGTTGAATACTTACCAGTGATCTTGTGCGCACAGATACTACATATTAATATAAATAATTATGTATAAATAGTAAAATTCACACAGCACGAAATCAACAAACCACACGTGATCACTAGTTAGTAATCAGTGGTTACCTTGTTATATTGTGAACTCATCAATGTAGTTTATTCAATGTAGTATAAGTATTTAATTATTTGTAGAATGTGAAAAATAATCTTTACACCACTCCACAGATACAGTGTTATCTTTTTCTAAAAATGTCTTTAATTCTACAATTAAATCCTTTAATTTTAATATAAAAACTAGAATCTAAATTAAATTTATTATTACAGTCACAGAGATGCCACTTTTTAATAAATATATATAACTATAAATACATATTAATAAATATATAATATAACCAACTTTTTCAGTTTCAGTTTCAGGTGTACGATACTTTTCAAGCAATTGAACAGACATATTTGAGCTAAAATAAGAACATCTTTATATTAAATATATGTATAATACATACAATATATCAATAAGTTATTATTTATTTATCAAATAAAATTGTAATAAGTACATGCATGTAATTTAAACTATAATTATCATTGTAATAGCAATACATATCTTAAATATTTTTATATAAATTTTAATAAATACAAATTTTAAATATGTATTAAATAAACTCAAATAACAAATTAATTAATGACATTTATAATTAATATTAATATTAGAATTATTTAAATACAATATAATTACTATTTAATATATTATATAAAATAAATATAAGTTAATGCACAAAAATCGCAAATGCATAGTTTTATTATACATTTATGAGAATTTAAATAGATCCATTATACCATTATAATTACTTGTATCTTTGTAAAAAAAATCATTTGTTTTAAGATTAACAGATTTTAATATTAAAATATAAATATGTAAGTTTACTAGGCACGTTCAACTATCTTAATTATTAATTTATAAGTAAATAAAATATATTAATAATAATCTACAATATTTGAAGAACTCTGTGCTGTATATATTTAATAATAATAATATAGATAACTTAGTTAATTTTACAATTTAAATAAATATCGTTTTTAAAAAACGTCATAAATTGCATTTTGTTTGTAATAGTATTAATCTTAAAAGTTCATATTCATATTACTATAGATCGTAATTAAATATAATATTATACTTATAATATTAAATAATAAACAGTGTATATGTATAATCTATAAAATATGTGTTAAATAAAATTTACATTATTAAATAGCGCAATACATATTAAAATATTTATTAATAATAATTAAAATTTATTAAACAATTTTAATTATTAAATAAATATAATATTATTAATCGGTATAATAAGAGTGTATTATATAACATAGTTATTGTAATAACCTAACTACTCATTCTAATAGTTATATTTAAATATATATTTATTTATAAATTAACTATATATTTAAAAAACGCATCATCTTACCTTGACTTTCAAAATATTAAAGGAAGTGAGTTTGATTTATTTTTTATTATTATGACAGGATAATAAATCATATTCCACTAATTGTTATTAATTATGATTGGAGCAAAGATATCAATTATTAATAATTATTGTAAAACATTTTAAAATGATCGTTTTTTTTTAAATTTAAATAAATAAATGAATGCGTATCCGACGACCAATAAGATGCTTTGAACTTTTTTGAATCTCATTGTTATACCTACATTATGATAATCATACTGAGTATGTTAAACATACTGTTAAACAGTTATAATAACTACTAGCTAAATTAGGATGATCCTAAGGATATATTACTATTATTCATATTTGGCATTGTGAAGTTTTTTTGTTTTTTGTTTTTTTGGTTTTTTTGGTTATTTCAATATGCAGGATTTTTGGTTTTTTGGTTTTTTGCCAAAACATATATTAAATATATGATATATTCTAAATAGAATATTATATTATTATAATAATTATATACACTTTAATTAATAATTCATTTTAAAACTTCAATTTGATTAAATAGTTAATTTAATTAATAATTAAGCTAGCTTTTTTTGTTGTGTTGTCTAAATATATTAAATGTTTAACATTATCATAATGTTATATAATATTATATTATATTATATTAAATATTATAACATTTAAATGTATTAACTTTATTATCAGAGTTATTAGAGTATATAATGTTTATACTTGTAGGTTTATACCTAGTTTATTTATTTAAGTTGCAAAGATTTCTCTAAGGAAAGATACAAGTTATATGTATAACATTGAATTACATGATTTTACCGTAAGTGCATTTTTTGTGACATACCAACAGACCCACATATCAAGTTAGCAAGCTTTTTTTGTAATGTACCAACGTCTATATTCTTATACATGTAGGTGCAGATTATGTCGTTGGTACAGTGGCATGTACAAAAAAAACGCAATGTCATAATGGAAATATGGTATATATTATATATGAATTTTTCGTAGACATACCAACATCCTAATGTACCATCTGTATTCATTACATGTATAATTTTGGGCGTTTCAGATGTTACGTTGGGATGATACGTCGAAATGTTGTACCAACGTACTATCTAAATTAACATGTAAGTGAATAAGGAAGGGACGTTGGTATATTACTAAAAACGCACCCTTATATCATATAACACTTACGAGTAATCGTGTAATTCAATTTTGTATACAAAATACCTACATGGCCACCTATATCGGGTTAATTTTAGAAACTATGTGTTGTTTATAATATAAATTATTATCAAACTATATACTTTTAAAATTTTACATTTATGTAATATAATATGTTTAAATATTTATTTATATGATAAAAACTAAGTGTTAATTTCTAATATATAACAAAGAAATATGATATATCAGTTTTAAATGAGTTACATATCTAAAAATAAATAAAAGCTAATTTATATTGCATGTCATTTAATTGAGATATATTAATATTTTTGTATGGAAACGACACTGTACCTAAATCTATTTCAGTGATTCGATACTACAGCTAGTAGCGGCAGGTAGTAGTTATTAATTATGTTGCATATATAGGGAGTGTTATATATTTGCTAAGTAGTCAACATCTTTGTAAGTAGTAAATTAATTTAAGGATATGTCACATGACGCCCGCCTCTCTATGTATAGAGATAGAAAATAATGGGTCTACACAAAACTAGGCGCGCAGAATTCTATTCATTGAATTGAGCTAATTTTTTTAATATTCTATTCATTAAATGTATACATGATATTACAGGACGTATTTTTTATAATATATATTATATAACATATATATATATGCACACATTTTAATTTTTTAATTTATGGAATTTCTATGGAAATTGTTATTTTTTTGCAATTATGCACATACAAATTTAGAAAATGTCTGCTGTAATAGTATTCATATATACTTTATACCTACGTTTATACACACCTACCTAGTGTGAAATAATTATTCAGAGAAAACAGCATTTGAATATATATGAATACATTATATATCATATATAATGAATATATATAAACCACTTTTTATGTTATTTCTAGACTTTTTTCTTAAATAATTTGTTTACAGATATTAAAAAACAAATATTAGAATAGTATTATGAAATAAAAAAATGTTAAATATACAATTATTTTCACCAAAACAAGGTGTGTGACATACCATTAATTATTAAGATTAGTTTTTTTGTTTTTTGCTTAAATATAAATTAAATACCTATTCTATTATATATAAATATTATAATAAGATTAAACATTAGGATTAAATATTAATTTTCATCCATGAAAAAACCAAAAAACCATAATACCCTGAAAAACTACCAAAAAAACAATAAAAACTTGGAATAAACCACAAAAAAATGGAGCCAAAAATAAGCTTTTTTGCTAACTATGGTAATATTATAATAAGTATACTAAGTATAGGTTCGATAATAAATAGGATCGATTGTCAATAGACTTGATGTAGGGTAAGCTCGATATGGAAAGTATAAATATATATATATATGTATTATAAAAAATATATTTTAAATATAAATTTTGTATGTGTATCATGATGATAATCATCCATATAAATAATATAATAGCTTTCTTTATTTCAATGGTATGTATGTGTTAATAATATTAATAATATTAACTTAATATATATATATATATATATATATATATATATAATATATATATATATATATATATGGTATATACATGTATCATCATATATATTGATAACATATATATGATACTAGTTTAGAGAGGTAATTAACACCCTATTAAATTTGCAATCACTGAATGTATAGAAGATTTCTATTTACTGCTTGTTTGATGGCCAAATGAGCATGAGCTTATTTCAAAGGGCATGTCGTTCTATTGAACATAAACATCAATACAAATTAACTATCATATTCAAATTTTCAAAAAATTATTTTTTTATTCAACAAATATCTGTATCTGGATCTTTATAATTATGAATCAAACTAAATTTATTAAGTCGTAGGTTATTAATTCAACCGATATTACTAAATATTAATAAGTCATCCTAAATATTCTTATCCGTGTTTACTGATAATAATCTTTGACAATATATATAAGAAAATATACTCTATTTTTGTGAACTCAAATTTATATAAGTTAATATATTATTTTATTTATATAAGTAAATAAATAATAAATACACATTGAAATGTATACAATACAATATAGTTATATTATAAAATATAAAAAGGATACTCTTGATAAGTACTTCATCATAATTCAGATTACAATATCATATTGAATAGGCTATCATAATCATTATAGTAAAGTATTACAATAAATTCATATACCATATGATAGTGTATGAATAATACACTGTATGAATCACACACATTGAATAATATATTGTAATATTATTATTTATTATAATATATTTTATTGACTACTTAATCATATGCTATATTAGAGTATAATTGAATATAATATAGATTAGCATTTATAATAATACATTATCATAGCCATGTTAAAGATAATAGCCAGTTGCTATTATCATATCTTATCATAGTTATTCTTTATATTTGTATGTCATTGTTATGTATTACACATGGTTTTGACCCTAATCAATAAAGTAAATCTGTGTTTCTATTTATCTATTATAACATTCTTTCCTTCATTGTTTATATTAGATATATCATAAATATTAATTCCTTTACAAGGATTTATGTTTTTCTCTTTATGGTAGTCAGAGAAGATGACATTCTAATCATTATTGTTAGATAGATAGGCAGATAGATAGATAGATAGTTTATTGAATTACTGCAAAATAATAATAAACAGTAGGAAACGAAATAATAAATAATATAATAGGACACGAAACAAGAACATATTTAAATAAGAAGGGTTTTAATTAAAATTTAATTACGCGTTGATTAATACTATAATATATTATATGATTAAAATATTTACTTATTCGATTATATCAACGAAAATTTTATTATTCAGTATTGTCTATACAACTACTAGTTATCTAAATTTAAAAATGACAAACTAAAGTTTCAGGTGTTTGGTATTAAGTTCGGGTCGGGTGTTAACTTCAACAGTGTTTCGTTATTATTGTATCAACATATAACATATGAATATATTATCATTTATAACTAGATTTAAACTTCTCGAGAACTACATTTTAATATACGAACTTCTCGAGAACTTGATATCTATCAGATAAATCTAGTTATATTAAGAAGAAAATGTATATATTTTGTAATACATTTCTTACTTTATATATATAATACTATTAATTAACGTAAAATTATTTATATTTCATTTATTTCAAATAGATAATAATTTCAATATTTGTATATATATAAATATTGTTATATATAATTTGTTTCATATATCGTAAACTATACCACATTAGTATTACTACTAGTTAATAACTAGTTAATAACTAGTTAATAACTAGTAGTTATGCTTAATATACAAACTTGTTCAATTCATGATAGCTAGATGTTACATACTGAATACATACAAAGTGTACATTTCAGTGTTTATCACAAACTTTATTGACAGTGGAGTCGTATATGTATTCATATTTCACATATTTAACACTAATGTTTCCTATGATGAGTATATTCTCAATTTAATTAACAGGTGTTACAATATGATATCTAATCAAGTATTATCGATTCACTCTTATTTTTATATATTATATATTAAATATATATTAATAGTTTATATTTGATATACTACATAATAAAGTATGTATACAATAATAAACTACCCATTTCAAACTATCCCTTTTGTTACTAAATTATTATTATATTCGGTTAAATAATATGCAATTTGTAAATGTAATAAATATTTATAATTTTAATCACATATGGTATATAAAATTTGAATATATTCTTTAAAACTTAAAAACTATATTGAACTTTTAATTTATATATTAGAATTTGTTATTATATCAATAATATAATTTAATAATTAAAATTTCGAACACATCACATCTATTACATTAAGATGGTTTTTACTTTTATAATAATATTTTAAAATCGATAATATTTTGTAAAAAATACCCAATTTTAAATATAATATTTTAATAAATTTAATCTAACTATTAAAAATGACAAATTAATCACATTAATATCACGTTTAAACGACGCGTACCTCACCCCAGACAGTACGAAAACCTCCATAGAGAGGATCGGTAGACATGGGCATCACTTCTGGAGGAGCTGCACCTACTGGTGGGGGAGTAACTCAACCTTCCCCTACAGAAGTCAGGATTCGCTCCACCGAGTCTCACGATACCAGTCGCACCAACGGCTTCCAGTTTCCTCTGCACTACCTTCAGGTCATATCACTGCCACTACCACTACACCTATCTTTGAGTTATATTACTACTACTTCCACCACTTCCTACCACTATAACCTAACTCTACCTCACAACCACTACTACCTCTAGTTAATTATACTCCTAACACCACCTACCACTACTACTACCGCCACCTACAGTCACTCCCTTGTAACAGTACTACTACCGCCACCTACAGATAATAGCATGGGCCCTACTGCTGATGTTGGCTATCTTTTACTTCAGTACGGTAGACCCCAGTCTTCAGGACAGAACCCTTCGCATCATCATGAGATCCGTATCCTTCAACCTTCAACCTTCAACCATCATCATCACCATTATCATCCTCACCATCACCATCATCATCCTCATCACTATCATCATCATCACTATCATCATCATCATCCTCATCATCATCATTACTATCTTTAGTATCGTCAACATCACAACATCATCATAATAACCACCATCACCATCCTCATCATCATCACCACCTATTCTTATATTCAGCTTTACTCGAGGTGATTAATTCCCTCTCTTCACATCTAACTCCCATCTTCACAATATCACTAACACCATCAGATCTGGTGTTGCGTGTTCCTAGAATTACTTATCATTGCCCATATAACTAGTTAATATTCCATACATTGATTATTAGTCTAACCTAACATCTATTATCATTGGCACACTTGTTATTGTATGATAATTTCCAAATAGATCAGAATAGACCACTCACTTTGTCATTTGGTGAATATATTATAAATATATGTCAGGTATTTAATCAATAATATATTCACTATTCTATTACATCTCCTCTATAAAGTATAATATAGTATAATATAGTCAATGTATAATATAATAATAATCGACTATTAGTTTATAATTAAGTTCAAGTGTTTTTATTTTTAAATTATAATATAATGTTATTTTTATTATATGCAAGGTGTTTATTTAATATGTTCTATTTATAATATGAAATTGTAATGCAGTTCTCTGTTCTCTATTATTATATTATACTATATACCTATCTCTTAATCCCTTATATATTATCTCATGTCATCTCTTATTACTTTACATATTAATATGTAAAATAAAATTATTATTTTATTTTATTTGTGTATCATTTTGTTCTGTAATTCTATATACAATATGTAAATATATAGCATACAGTATATATACAACTATAGTTATATATTGTATTGTTCAAGTGGCCAATACCATAAACAAATAAATACTTCAATCACTTACAGATAGCATTATAATGTGCATATGTTTTAATTAATATTTAGTTGTAGATTGCCTATCCATAATGCTACTGAAACATTATAATAGTGGTGGTGGTAGTTTTATTGGTAGTGGTAGCGGTAGTTGTGGTGGTAGTGGTAGTGTTAGTGGTAGTGATAGTGGTAGTGGTAGTGGTGGTGGTAGTTTTAGTTATAGTGGTAGTAGTAGTAGTAGTAGTAGTAAGGTAGCATTATCATGTGGATAAGTTATCAGTGATAAGTTATCAATACTAATTCTACTATAATGATAATATGAGGCTATGTGAATATGTAATGTTCACTTATGTTATTTACACAGTAAGTACTAGTATTACAATACATGTTATCATATGTGTGTGTGTGTGTGTGTGTGTTCGTGTGCGTGTGTGTAGTACACTTGGAGTGGTATTAATATCGCACACACCACACATGGCTGCCACACACATGGCTTATTAGCCAAATTAGGCGTTAATAGCATCATCATCATTACCGCCATCACTGTCACACGCACACACACACACACACACACACACACACACACACGTGTGCGTATATCAATTACCCCCGAAGCACGTGCTGCTTACGTAACGTATGACATAACAACACGTGACCACCACCACCACGTGATGCTAATTGCAGCGGTCACGTGTGTGTGCGATATATCTACCCGTGCGGCGTGTATTGTTGTTGTTGATCTCACTCCCGCACACTCCCGCACACTAGAATACACTCCCCCACACTATAGTACAGTGTGACACTCCCGCACACACACGCACACTATAACTCCCGCACACTAGAATACACATAAATTCGCACGCACACACTTATCTCTCACGTGTTCTCGGTTATCGCACACCTAGTCGCACACCTGCCCACACCCCCCGTAAGTACACGTGTACTAACACACGTGACCTACCTAGCACACACACACACACATACTATATAATGATAGTCATGATACTTAATGAATAGGTTCACACACCCCTGCACTCACGCACCGGCACATTAACGGACTACATAGTAATAACCCGGGTAATAACAAGTAGCAGTGTACTAAAGCTCACACACACTGATTCACGTAAGACATGCAATCCTACTGAATAATAACACGCTACTACAGCTGGTGCTGGTGGTTGTAATCTAGCTCTGCGATCTGACCATTACTCTGACCACAGTGGTCAATACGGGCATCAGGTGACCTTGACCTCACGGTGTTGACACCCACTTCTATAGTATACGCATAAGCTAAACCTCCGCCTAACCCATGTTAGCAGCCTACCTCCAATACCTTACCTAACTTCCATCAATAGATCTCCATATAGCATGTGTGTGTGTGTTATTTGCCTGCTTTTATTAGCAGCATAAGCTATACTCACATGTATTAATAATATAGGATAATATATATAATTAATTAATATTATATAAATATATATATTTATATATATATATATGTATGTGTGTGTTTGTGTACGAAATGAACATCTGTGTATTACGAGGTCAAGGTCATTTACGAGTGACCGGCGAGTGTTGTCATAGTGATGAATGGACGATAGATTAGCACCACCACCACCACCAGTAGTAGTAGCAGTAGCTTACGAGGTAGTCAGGATAGCATATATACTATACACACGTGTGTGTGTGTGTGTGTGTGTGTGACTATGTACCACCCTGTACCGGGAGAGCGCGGTACTCGTGGCTCCCCCTACCCACGGGTCCCACGTGTATTACACCATCACCATAACTACACTGACACGAGATAATCAGCATCCTCCTCCTCCTCCTCCTCCTCCTCCTCCTCCTCCTCCTCCTCCTCCTCCTCCTCCTCCTCCTCCTCCTCCGTACTACTGTGTATGTCACATCGATACACGCATGCATGTAGGCCTGCTACCTCATTAGTACCACTAGCAAGTACTGTCCTTGCTACTAGTGCTGCCACCACCACCTCATTAGTACGCCCTCTTGTGGTACGTTAGTGAAAACAGGTGATGTGTGTGTGACCCGTGTAGAGCTACAGAGAAACAGGGAGATAGCTTATATTTAAATAGTATTTCTCTCTATCTCTACCAACACACTATCGTTACCAACAATACATGTATTGTACACTACTGTACACTGCAGTGTTATACATTTGTTATACACATTTGTACACTACATGTACAACGTGTGTACACCTACGTAATGGACACTATACGTCAGTGTGTGCACGGTGAATACCCCCCATAGCCTAGCTGGTTTGATTTGTATCCACTATGTTAATAAACCTATATAGTATATACTATAATAGTATGGGTGAAAAGTGTGAACATCGTCATAATAATACCCTTTAAGGGTCGGGTGCATTAGCCTACGATGTTCTAATAGATAATATATATGTATATATATATATATATATATATATATATATATATATATATATATATCAGATAATATTGGATAATATATAATATTAGATACTACATATATTATACATTTCCTTGAAAGGATATATCCGTACACACATATGCGTAAAGATGCGCATATTAGTAGTGTGTGTGTGTGTGTGTGTGTGTGTGTGTGTGTGTGTGTGTGTGTGTGTGTGTGTATTGTAACGTAGTCACTAGGTCTCATATTATATACATATGAAATTATTTATTGAAAATCAATGCCGCGGCCGCCGCCTACAACATACGTTCGATGACCCCTGCGTGACCCCTACGTGACCTCTCCTCCGAGACTAACACACACACATAAGTGCGCGCACACTAATTACTAACAGTAGCAGTTGTCGTAGCACTGTAGTGTATTGCACTTTAGATGTATAACTGCATAGTGTTTTGGTCACAAGTGTCTGGTTAATGGTGCCCCCACCGTAAACGAAGGTACTTGTGATATGTATTCTAAGTGTGTATGTGACTAGCAGTAAGACAACTGTCCATACTACACACACACACATTAGTGTGTCCTACGAGGACATGACCTATCCGACCCCCCTAGGCGGCGCAACTTGGGTTTTATCGTCCGTTTCCGCCGCCAGACGGACACTGTCCACTGTAGTGTTTCCGGTCAATAATTAATCACCTATTCATATTGGTTTTGCCGCTGATATATTATTTATGTTTATCATGTTGTGTACATTGTGCTGAGATTGTGTATTTTTAATGAGTCATGAAACCAGTATATGATACAGTGGACGAGTGATCTAGTAGTGACCTTGGTATTTATAGAATCCATGATTATCTGTGCATCCCCTCTCTGATTATGTGATTAGAAAATATGTTTTCCTACTGTGTAAATCTATCCTTGAATTGTAGAACAAATATTTCTAGGTAAACAATTTACTACTACTACTACTACTACTACTACTACTACTACTACTACTACTACTACTACTACTACTACTACTACTACTACTACTACTACTACTACTACTACTACTACTACCACCTCCACCACCTCCACCACCACCTCCACCACCACCACTACCACTACTACCACTACTACTATACTACTACTACTACTACTACTACTACTACTACTACTACTACTACTACTACTACTACTACTACTACCACTACTACTACTACTACTACTACTACTACTACTACTACTACTACTACTACTACTACTACTACTACCACCTCCACCACCACCACCACCTCCACCACTACCACTACTACCACTACTAATACTACTACTACTACTACTACTACTACTATATTTAATACCTTACATGTGATTATTTCCTGTTATTATATATAAATATATGCAATAATGTAAATGAGAATGTATTGAATGTCATCATTAATCAATAAGGATGAAACTAGAACATGTATCAGTAGTAGTACTACAGTATTTCAGTCAATAGAGTCTTATTACAGTGGCATAATATCTATTAATAATGAAAATAGTAATAATTCAAATGTAAATATTTCATCTAAATATGTAATCAATAGTATTTATTAATGTTATTAAAATAACAAATATTTAGATACAAATTAATCTACATAATAACCAAATAAAAGATACATGTGTATCTTAAAATTGATAACAAATTAAAATTATTAAAATTGATCTTGAATGGTATACAAATTTAATTTAATATGAATTTAAAAAATGTTATTTATTCATTTCATATTTTATATTCAATTTATGATTGATTATAAATAAATAATTATTTATTTTTATAATCATATATTATCAATATTTATTTTAATATTATTTTATAAGTTATATTAATTAATGATTATTGTATTATTCATTAACTGTCAGTGTGTCTCTCACACTCTTCAATTTATGATTGATTATAAATAAATAATTATTTATTTTTATAATCATATATTATCAATATTTATTTTAATATTATTTTATAAGTTATATTAATTAATGATTATTGTATTATTCATTAACTGTCAGTGTGTCTCTCACACTGTAGATGTATTATCATATTAAGAGATACCCATTTCTGAACAATAGTTAGCTTATCTGATTGGTTATCTATTGATTAAATACCTGTTCAACTCAAATATTCTTATTATGGTTACATTAGAAATACTTTATTATTTACATTCCAAAAATGATTATAATATATTATTTCATAATATAATATAATGTAAATGATTTACATTAACATCAACCTATCAATAATTGACAGAATTACAGCATCATTATGTCACCATCATCATAATTCGTAATTCGTTTTATATTTTTACGGTGTATAAATAAACAATCAAATCATCATCATCATCACCATCATCATCACCATCATCATCATCACTTGTTTCACACAAATTTCCTCCTTAACCCCGAGCCTAAGATTCTAATAGCGTTCCTAGTGATGCACACTTTCTTCCACGCGACCGCGACCTTCATTGACCCCGCTGACCCCTCAGTAAGAGAGAAACACCGCCGAGCTCTAGCTGAACTAGGTTACCTAACAACAATAGTAGAGTTATTACATCATAGCATGCCTGCACTGTTATTACATCATAGCACGCCCATTACACACTTACTGCTATTGTATAATAAGTCACATCTATTACAGCTATTGCATCATCAATATGGTATATTACTGGTATTGCATCATACATATGGTCTATTACTGGTATTTCATAATATATATGGTATATTGCTGGTATTACATCATATATATGGTATATTGCTGGTATTACATCATATATATGGTATATTGCTGGTATTGAATCATCAATATGGTCTATTACTGGTATTGCATCATATATATGGTATATTTCTGGTATTACATTAAACATATGGTATATTACAGCTATTGCATTATTCGCCACATCTATAGCCACTTTTCCTCCATATTAAATGATGCCTATGTAATACATTGGTATGTAATACATAGTATGTATCCTATTGAATCTTGTGACCTACAATTCCTCACACGTCACGTTGTAATCTAATCTGCAACACATCCGCACTGTCATGGTAGTTAGTGGCATCTACTTAACCCCATTAGCGCCATCGTTTAACCCTTTTCTCTAATATTACATCACGACATCGTGTCCGATGGTTGTCGTTATGATTTTGTACATAAATTTTGTTTATTTAGTGTCATTTTATTTAGTTTCATTACGATAACTTTGATATCTATCTATCTACACGCGATTAAGATATTCTAGTGAATTCTCAGCAGTGTATCCGCAGTACTACCCTCTCATACTACCCTATCATACTACCCTCTCTCACTACCCTCTCATACTACCCTCTCATACCCTATCACATAGCTCTGCGTATCCTCTCCGTATCAACAGACACACACGTGCCCCATGGTATGCTTGTACAGACATCGCTTAGAGAACTATTCAATTACGTTGCCTATATCATATTACCCGCGACTGCCACCAGGGTGTGTGTATTACAACACTTCCTTAGTAATATCACAGATCAAATGTCCGCGCGCAATAATACACAATGATTAAAGAATTTTACGCATTTTCATTCAGCATATTATTAAATACGTTTAAATATATCTAATTGTATAACTTCTGTTATCGATTACAAAAAACATACAAATAATATTACGTCTGTACGATGTTTCGAGTTTTAGATCTTCAATTTATTATAGATAATATAGATAATGTATGAATAATTTAAAATTTAGTTATTTATTATTTAAATAGAATATTATTGCAATTAATATGTAGAGTATTGAATGAAAATTAAATTATATATATAAATATATATATATATATATAAAGTACATAAAAAGATCTAAAGTGGAAAATAAACTGACGATCACTTGAAACTATTAGGTCACGGGTGTGTCATATGGATCTATCTAAATAGCGGTGTATAGCAGTATATACTAGTGCTATGATCTATAGTATATAGCTGTATTCTATAGTATATACTATATACCATATAACGATGTATATTATATTAATATGCATATCATATTATTAATATATATCATATTATTAATATGTTTTATTAATAATAATTTATTGATTATCATTTTTTTTATTATAATAAATATCACATATTGATTTACAACCAGGAGGAAAACCATTCGTGCCAAAATTTAATCGGGAGGTGAACTCGCACGTCATTGAGAATCAGTATTGTAATCTTTGTGAAGTTAAAGTGTTTGTATTCTCTCCTAGCATCGTTGCTTACTATTGACCTATCTCTTATTAATGCTGGCGTTGTTTACCCGTTATAGTGGACCGAAGTCCAAACACTGTAGTTCGTGCAATAAGTGTATATCGACGTTTGATCATCATTGCAAATGGCTGAATAACTGCGTCGGCGATCAGAACTATAGGTGAGTCATCAAATCTAACAGCTTATGTATCCGTTGTTATTCTACGATTGAATTAACTACTGTGTTATTTAGTTTAATTTGTATAATATAGACAACATTTTTGTACAAATTATTAAATTAGAAATTATAGTTATTTATATAGAGGTATTTATATATAACTTTCTAATATGCAAGAAATCCCTATCAATTTACATGGTGCACATATTAAATTATATTATTGAATTCGAAGGGCGCTTATCCCCTTGAAATGATATGTAAAACATATCAATACTTAATTATAACTTTATGAAATAGTCGTTCAATACGTAATTAATAAATAATTTTTAATTTATGGGGTAAACTATTTTAATCTAAATATTCAAATATTATTATTTTGTAAATGAATGCGTATAATTAATATATCTATATGTTATAAAGAATTATTTATAATAATAAATACAATATTAACAATTGTGTATTATATTATTATGATACAATTAATTATGATTCATATTATAGTATATGAATCACCATTGGTGTTTGTAGTGAACCCTCATTCATCATATACTTGTACAGTGTACACCGTGTACACATGTACACATCTATTTATAGCACACACATCCCACATTAATTAAGTATGCAAATTATATTTAAAAGTGATGGATCTCATTTTTAATTATTTCCTCTACATGAAAAATACATTGCTTTGATTATTTCATAAATAAGTCGTGAATAATATTATTTTACTTTATTTTCTAAAAATGATCATTAAATTATGACGATTGTTAATAATTAAATATTTATAAATTTAAAATTTACAAATTATTATTATTAATTTATCTACTTTTAACAATACCTGAGTTATTTTTTAATAATATCACATGAACAAACTAAATTTTCTCAATTTAAATGTTGCCTCTATCCTATAGAAACTAATTGTAACGTTTGCGTGGTATATTGTTTATTGTGAGGCTAAACTATGATATATAAATATATAGTCTTACCTTATAACGTCGGTTGTTTATATAATTAATAATTAGGGTTTAACTGTTTGTGATCGTAAATATTGGGTTAATGTTTATTTGTGTCTTTATCAATGATCATTATCAAAGATCATTAAACACAGATGGATATCGTTACATCCTCTTTTCTTTATCTGGAAAGACTATATACATATCTATAGTATTAGCCTCTTACATGGTATTTGTTTGTGTGGTTTGTGGCTTGTGTAATATGTGTATTTTGTAATAATAATAAAATAATAATACTTTTCCTGCACTGACTAATTGTACTAATAATAAAGAGTATTTAATAATAATAACATAATAATAAAATAATAATATAATCAATTCGTCTAACGATATAAAAATGGTTGAAACGAAAACACAAAATCGAATTGATTACCCCAAAGTGCTTTACTTTGTTATCAGGCCACCACCTAATTTGTTTGGTAGCCATCTCTTCCTTTGTGGTCTTTGATAATCAATATTCGTCTTGATTTCATGATTATTTTTCTTACTTTCATTATCACTGCCTTCTTGTCTTATTTCTTCGTTTTCTTCTTCATTTAGTTTCTTTATGTCTTTTCTATTCCTTATGTATTCTGTATCTTTCACTTCCACTTTGTATTTTCTGTTGTCTAATGACTCTATGCATCTTCCTTTCGTCCATGTTTTCTGATTCGGCAATTTGATCTGTATGCTGTCTTCCACTTCAATCTTGTTGTACTCTCTTATTGATCTGTCGTAGTACTCGCGTTGTTTATTTTTCTTTTCCTTCATGGTTTCTATTTCTTCGCGCCTGTTATCTCGTGGTTTAAGCTTGTTTTTGTGTATTGGTAGTAAGGTTCTAGCTTTCCTACCGAACAATTTTTCGCTTGGTGATACTTTTTCTCCTTCACTTATGGTGTTGTTCCAATCCAGTATTGACAGTTGTTCGCTTCTTTTTGCGTCTTTGCATTTCTTAAATAAACTCTTTACTATCTTTACTGCACTTTCTGCTTTACCATTACTTTTTGGGTATAAGGGACTTGAGTGTATGATTTCGATGTCTAATTCTCTGGCAAACTTCTCATATTCGCTTCTAAATTGTGGTCCATTGTCCGATACTATTTTCTGCGGGATACCATGTATTGCGAATAGGTTCATTAATTGTTGATTTGTTTCAGTTGTTGATGTTTTCTTTAGTCTTGCTACCGATATGTAGCTAGAATAATAATCGATCACAACTAATAGTTGCCGTCCATCGACCTCACATAAATCTATTCCCAATTTTTCCCATGGTGTTTCTCCTATTTCATGTTGTATCATTGGTTGGTTTCCTTTGTTGTTAATTGCGAATTTTCTGCAAGTTTCGCACCTTTTTACGGTGTTGTACATCTCCTTGCTCATACCCGGCCAGTACATGACTTCACGTATTCTTCTAAGGCATGCTCCAATTCCGCCATGATATGCATGTGCTACATTTAACATTTCATTACGTAGTCGAAGTGGTACTATTAATTTGTCTTCTTTGAATATGAGATTATCGTTTGAGGTGATGATTGATCTGATTGAGTAGTAGTCTTTTGCTTCTTCTGGTGTCATATTTAATTTTGGCCATCCATTTCTGCATAGTTCCTTGATTGTGTGGCTGGTGTTGTCATTTATCGTTGCTTCTTGAATTCTCTTTAATCTATCTGGAGATATTGCTAGCGTTGATAAATCTATCTCTTCTTCGATCGTGTTGATATCCGCGTTATCTTCTGGAGCTCTACTTAATGTGTCGGCGATGTACATTGTTTTCCCTGGCGTGTATTTTACCTTTATGTCGTATCTTTGTAATGACATCATCATGCGTTGTAATCTTGTCGTTATCTCGTTGATTGGTTTTGTCGTTAATACTTCTAATGGTTTATGGTCAGATTGTATGTTAATATTTGGTTTCCCATAGATGTAGAAATCGAATTTGCTGCATGCAAATAGTACTGCTAATAATTCTTTTTCTATTATTGCGTATCTTTGTTGTGTTTCGTTCAGTGATTTTGAAGCGTATGCTATGGGTTGTCCTTCTTGCATTAGTGTTGCTCCTAAACCATATTGTGATGCATCGCATTGAATAGTTACTTCTTTGTTGACATCGTAATACTTCAGTGTGTCTGACGCTGCTACAATTTTCTTCAGTTCTTTGAATTCTTCATCTTCTGATTTTCCCCAATTCCACTTTGTAGATTTTTTTGTCAGTAATCTCATTCTGTTGGTTTTATTGGCTAATCTTGGTAAGAATTTCTCCAAATATTGAATCATCCCTAAGATTCTTCTCACCCCGGATTTGTCTTCTGGTGTGGGCATATTTTCTATTGCCGAAATTTTTCCTTCACCTGGTTTCAACCCCCTAGATGTGGTTGTATGCCCAATATATTGTACTTCTTTCTTTTTCCATCTTATTTTGTTTCTGTTCAGCTTTATGTTGTTTTTCTTGCACGTTTCTAAAAACTGTATTACATTGTTGTCGTGATTTTCTGAAGCTTCTTCTTCTGTGTCTCCATATCCTATTATTAGAAAATCATCCGCTATCACCTCCACTCCCTTCAGTGCTTCTACCATGTCGGTCATCCGTCTTTGAAAGACTTCCGGTGCTGAACATATACCAAACGGTAATCTTTTCCACATATATCTTCCCCATGGTGTATTGAATGTCGTTAGTTCTTGTGATTTTCTGTCGAGTTCTATATGCCAGAATCCATCCTTTACGTCCATGACTGTGAAAAATTTTGCTTTGTTCAGTTTTGGTGTTATACTCTCTATGGTTGGTAGTGGAAAATGTTCTCTTTGTATGACTAGATTCAGTTCTTTTGGGTCTAAACAGATTCTTACGGTATTATCTTTCTTTCTCGTAACTACCATTGATGATATCCATTCTGTGGGCTTTGTGACTTGTTTTATGATTTTTCTCTCTTCTAGTTCTTTTATTTTCTCTAATACTTTTTCTTGCAACGGTGCTGCCACTGTTCTCTGACAGTGTTTTACTGGGTTGCATTTTTCGTTTAGTTTTATAGTGTATTTTCCTTTTATAACTCCTAGTTCTTCGTTGAATATTTCATGATATTTTTCTAAGATTTTATTTTGTTTTTCTTCGACCTGACATATTCTTGCGTCACTGTCTAGTATCTTTATTAATTTTAGTGCCAAACATGCTCTTCGACCTAATATGGAGTGAAATTTTCCACCTTCTACTATCAGCAATCTCAGTTTTATTTTGTTTTCTCTTCTTTGTACTTCAATGATTCTTTCACCTATTATTGGCCATTTCTTGTTACCAAATGCTGTTATGTTTTTGAATTTGTTCTTTTCTATCTTCTGCCCATTTACGTCTCCTGATATTCTTTTGTACTCAGTGAGTGTTATGACATTTACATTCGCCCCTGTATCTATCTGTAATCTCAATTTGGTGTTCCATTGTGTATTTAACGTTATTGTTTCCTCCTTCATGAGTGTTGTCGTTAAATATATTTCGGGTTCATCTTCTTGGATTTGATATACTGTGTTCGTTGTATGTGTTTCTTTTTGTGTGTGATAGTTTTTCTGTGCTGTATTCGCTGTATGATAGCCTTTTTGTGTATTGTAATTTTTCTGTGCTGTGCACATTTTTGCATAGTGATTGCTTCTTTTGCATAGATAACAAGTTTTTCCGTATGCCGGACAGCTTCTTTTTTCGTGTGTTTCTCCACATTTCTTGCATTTATATTTCTCGCTACTGTTCGGTCTTGTGTTTACCTGTTTCTTTTTGTATATCGCATTAATTTGATTTTTGCTCTCGAAGGCTTCTGCCTGTGATGCTGCCGTTTCTAATACTTTGCATAATTTTATAACTGTATCGAGATTAACATCAGCCCTAGATAGAATCCTCTTTCGTAATTCGTTGTCTTTCATGCCGCTTATTATACGATCTCGTAATATTTCTTCCGGTGTAATATTTTCAAATTCACATTTCTTGCTGAGTATTCTCAGCTCTGTTATATAGTTCGTCAGTGTCTCTGCTGTTTCCTGATCTCTTCTTTGGAATAGACATCTCTCAAATATTGTACTATTTTGTGGTTCTATTCTTTCATTGAATTTGTCTAATACTTTCTGCGTATTTATATCTTCTTGGTCAATATTGAATGTCTCGAAAATCCTCCGACAGTCTTCTCCCATTATTGTTAATAGGGTTGCAACTTGTACTTTTGGTTTCTTTTCATCCAGTTCTGATGCACACACATAATACTCCCAGCTCTTTTTCCAGTGTTTCCACTGCGTCTCGGCGTCATGTGCTTCAATGTCGAACGTTTGTGGTATCGGCAAATGTGTCATCATGTGTCGAAATAAAAATACTATATTTTATTTTTTTTTTTATTTTCACACTACCAAAATAATATAACTTTGAATTTAACGTTACTTTCTATATATCAATTTACATGACTTTATATATTCATGTAATAAAAATATAACAAATGATTTCATTAAATACAATTTAAAAATAAAAAACTTTTCAGATAAATAAATAAATAAATTTTTATTTTTATTTTTTTTATAAATAATTTTGCATATAAAACAACTTTTTTTTTTTGCGTTAGTTATTAACCGTAGATGCCATGTAACGTTTGGGTGGTATATTGTTTATTGTGAGGCTAAACTATGATATATAAATATATAGTCACCTTATAACGTCGGTTGTTTATATAATTAATAATTAGGGTTTAACTGTTTGTGATCGTAAATATTGGGTTAATGTTTATTTGTGTCTTTATCAATGATCATTATCAAAGATCATTAAACACAGATGGATATCGTTACACTAATGATAATAAAATACTATAATTTTACGATATTGTAACATTTATATCACAGTAACATTATTTATTTGAACGAGTAAACAATTTAATACTTTTTATATTAATGATGTTTAATTATGTAATATACATTTTATATTGATATTCAGTTTATGATGGTTAATTCTATTAGAGTTAATGTTATTAAAATAGTGTTTCTACTGTAGATCGTAGCTCTAGTATATCAGCACAACTCCCTTGACAGATATTTCCTAGCGACCTTGGTGACCTCTATGCTGTGTTCGCTGATAGTGGTATGCACGACGTTGATGTTGTTCATCGCATTCTACACTGATACGGACAGTGGGCTGCTGCTGAACCAGTACCACGGTTAGTTGAGAGGGGGTGGGGGTTAGTTGAGAGCGTGGGGGGGGTCAGCTGAGAGCGTGGGGGTCATTGCTCGAACTTTTGATAATTGTGGTGCACACCAATCGCAAGAAAAACTGTCCTACGCCATAACCATATGAAAATCGAGTTGTTAATAAAATATATTTAATAATTACAATAATATAGCTTAAATTTAATTACAGTAGATATATTAATTAATTAATTCATATTGAATATAATATTATGAATTAATTTTTTAAAGATAGATTCTATTGTATATTATCTTGGGTTGTACTCGATATTATTTGTAATTATATTATAATAATTATTATATATTTATACAATAGTTATAATTGTATATAGATATATAGTATTTATTAGATCTAATAAATACTGCAATACACTTAAAAAAGGAATAAAATTTTAAATAATTATCATCAGCGTATATTTCTGATAGGTTACTATTACGCCAATCACAAGGCTTAAGTTAACTACATTGTTACTACATTGTACATATATATTAGTGATATAAATGATGCTGAGCCGAGACTCATTTTCGGAAAAGAATGAGCCTGAGCCGAGACTCTAGCTAAACGAGCCCGAGCTGGGTTGAGACTCTTACAAAATATAATGCTGAAATGATGCTTTTTTGAATTTACATTTTATTCCTAATTTTTATATATTTCATATTTACATTATTATATCATTAAAATAAATCATTATATATTATATCAATTTAAATAAAATTATCTGCTGCCAATTTCGCGATTCAGTGAATAGTGATGTAAATTTCATCTAGTTATGTAAATTATGTTTTTAATGCCGAAACGAGACTTTCATTTTCGGAAAAAAAACGAGCCCGAGCCGAGTTGAGACTTTAGGTAACTGAGACTGAGACTGCATCACGCTTTAGATTTGAGCATCATTTACATCACTAATGTATATACCATGTAGCTATGTTTGTCTACTACTATTATAGAAACCTACTGCTGTGTATATAATCTGTTACCCCTGACCTTCTATATCACATTGATGTATCTGAACCATCCCCAACCCTTACATCCACACACGCGTTCATCCATACACAGATGTATACGAGCTACTGAGACTAGGCAATATTACGAATTCAATAGACGCGGATATCTTCACAGAATTCAACACAACTCAAAGTTAGTGTACAATTGTTATTAGTTATTCGTGAGACAGTTTCACGCCGGTTTCACGCTGGTTTCACGCCGGTTTCAAGCTGGTTACACGCTGGTTACACGCTGGTTTCACATCAACAACAACAGCAGCGCTATATCGGCTGTTATACATTATTCATTTTAAAACATTTAATACATATCGGGTATGTCAAATATTTAAGATTTGATGATATGTAATGCTTATATATAACCTCTCGTATAAAGCCATGTGCTGTGACCTGCCCATTATCAGTCTGTAACTATAGCCATAAACTGCCTGATATTGATGTTCTACGGTATCGAGCTATACAAATAGATATCGGCTTTTGTTTTGGTGTGAATGTAACTTTAAGCGACCAACATAATAACCCTCTCTCTTATAATACATGCACAATGTGTACACATAGCTATCCCCATCTTGATATCACCATCATTATTATTCTGTATTGTCACACTCACATACGCATACACACACTCAGATACAAATACACGCTATTTATAACCCATTACTGACTTATGTAACAAACTTAACCATCTAAACACTGAAGACTAGATCAACTATAAAATACTTTCAATACTTCAAAAGACTAATACTTATAACTTACTTAACTAAATACAACATAAAATAAACACTAGACTTTTATAAAATACTAATTCCGTTTGAAAATTCCGTTTTTAAGGGGACAATATTTTTTATTTTAGTAAATTTGAATTATTTCAAATATTATGATTAAAATGATGTACAAATTATAAAACTCTGTGAAATATTTCTTATAAAACGAGAGTTTCAAAAATAGAACTAATTAAAAGTAATTCATTCTAAAGGCAGTGAATATTCTTCAGGGAATGCAAATATTTAACTTGTATACATAGTTACTTACATTGTATATCTAACAAATGTTCTTTTTATACATTTATTTGTTAAATATATATTGCATAATAATTATATATAAATTACTAATTATATTATATACAAATAATACAATAATACAAAAATCTTTGAACTTACTTTAATAAAAATAATTAATTTAAATTGTGTACAATAAAAGTTACTCTCAATTAAATTGTAATCATTTTACTCAAAAAGTTCATAGTTGATATGAACAAGTTATAAATAATCTATATAGATGAACATTTATATGTAGTTATGATTATAAATAGTATACATTTACATATACATCTATATGGCTAATTTGATGCAAAATATTGGAATTAATTAATTATGAAAAACAATTAAATGATATATTATTTAGATTAAATATACAACCAATAATAAATAAAGCCTTATGTTTTTAATAAGATAATTTTAGAATTATTAAAAAAAACTGAATTAATAGATACATTTTGAACACATTCTATATTTCCTATAATTTATTTCCTATAATCCTTTACTCCATACAACGTGATAAATAGTATCACGTCCCCTTCAAGTATTCCAACAATTTACTTAGTGCATCTAATACGAGAGGAGAAATGTAGTTCCTCGTAATCAATTTTTTGTAACAAACTATTCCCTTTACCATTAGTATTTAAAAACTTCCAAATTATACTTTTAAAAGAAATTAAAAAAATTCTTATCGATCGGATTTGTTTCGTATCGTGACTGTTGCCTTTCTAATTATATATTAATAATGATTTATTTTAAATAGTATCCTTATTCCCTATTTGTATCTATATTTGATAACTATTATTCGACATTCCACATTATAGAATTATTATTAATGATGTGTTTAAATATATACCTTCAACAACAACACACACCCACACACATATCCACCCACACACATACCCACAGTCACACACACACATATACACACAGGTATTCAAGCAGACACGTTAGTGGACCTTGCAGGTAAGCCTTACCCCTACACTACCTCCACCACACTACTACCCCCCCACACTACTACCCCCCCCCACACTACTACCCCCCCCACACTACTACCCCCCCCACACTACTACCCCCCCCCACACTACTACCCCCCCCCACATCACTACCCCCCACCACATCACTACCCCACCAAAACACTAGGGCCACCTGATATTATCACTCGTATCACCATTACATTACAGAGTTCCGAGTGCTAAACATTCGCTGTACCTACTCCATATGGCTGGCTGCTAATTTCATCTCTTTTCTACTATCCTTGATAGGATTAATCTTACTGTCGCATCTGTTTGGATTTCACATCTTTATAAGTTAGTAGCTGTATTTAAATGGACAGTACATTAAGAGCTGTCATTTTACTACTTTTTATACTCTATTTATTCATAATTTATTTTTTCCAGCCCATGAATTAGTTTAATTAAATCTTTTTTAATTTAATCCTAAGTTTAATATGGAGAAAACATACACAAATAGTGAGTCAATAACAAATATCTTTTTAAAATGTCACCACATGTACGAGGTAGACAAGTCTACTTTCTTAATTCTAAGCTATTTCAGCAAAGATAATGATGAAAGTTCAAATGAAAATAAAGTATTAAAAAGTATTAAAATAAATTGTAATTTAATTATAAATAAACTTAATCTATTTTATTCTAGTACTAGTATCTATGATAGTGGTGGAATTAGTATTGAGAGTTTGAGGGGTTAAGATGGTATTAATAACAACAGCCGATTCATTACAGTCATGTATAATGGCTATACTATTATGTTACAATAATCAAGTCCCTATTCTTTATAATACTAATCGTTTGATAGCAATGAACAATTCTATTGCATATCTATATGGCTACATTCAACTTCCGCAGATTACAAAGGGTTGACGACCTATGAGTATATTATCAAGGGAAGGGAGAAGAGTGATTCCGTATCGAAATCAAAATCCAGAGTTTGATACATTCTAATCTATAATATAACTGTGATTTCATTTTATTCCTACATTATATATATTGTTATTATGCTTAACCTCTATTTGTAGTGTAACAAAGTCACTCCACAAACATCCGAATATGAACTTACAACAGCTCCTTATATCGGAAGGTAACACATCAACATCAATATTTATTATTATAAACAAATTTATTTTATATTTTTCATAATTCTATAAATATAATTTAAACTTTTAAATTTATTTCATGTGGAGTATTAAGTATTATTACATCATATATTTATATTATTTTTATAATCCTAATCATAGAATTCTATTAATACTAATATTATTAATATATAAATTAATTTAAATATTTTTTCCGAAAAATACGCAAATATATCAAATTAAATATTATTAATATTCTTAAAAGTATGATTTTAATACACCTAATTAAGGTATAGTTTTTATTTAATTAATCTTCTGTTCTATTATTTAAAATAAAAATAATTTTATAATATTAAAATAATATATTGTCATATAAATAAGTTTAATAAATTATTATATGTAATTAGATATGAATTCATATTATCTACATAATCGTTTAAAATATTATATTTACATTATACCAAATCTTATAAACATAGATTTATCTAATATTATTTTGCTGTAATTTAACTTACTATTATTTAAATTAACTATACATAATTAAATTTATAAACATATCTATTTTATTAATAATGTTAAATATTATTTAAAAATTGGTTACAAATTTTATTTATAATTAATACCATATTTTCTATTTGTTTATATTATTATACTAACTTTTAAATTTAAAAACCTATTAAATATCTTATATTACGAAATAGTTATATTTATTCCTTAAATTATACATTATTAATACACATAACACATAAAGGCCTTCAAATTCCAAGTTACAAGACTATAATAGACAGGGTGAATTCATGGTTATTATTAACTATTCGTATATATTCCACTACTATTCCATACCTCATTCTACAGAGTAATAACAACACTAGGAGACTATATCCGAAACACGATAACAGTTTGTATACCCACCCACTTGCGCGCCCCTACTCACAATGACCTTGACACGCACACAGATGCACCTCCCCACAGTATTAGCAATCTATCTTTATACATGGAAACCAAGAAGTATCCAGGTTTGTAGGCGAGCTACTCCGTTTCAACTGCTTCTAATACTACTTCCTGCTCTCTAGGGTCGGTGGATACAACGCCCCCTATGGTTAGAAATAAAGACAGTTTCAGTGACCTCGACGAGTTGACCTTAGACGGAACTTCAATTGGTAACTTAGGTTTCTATTCCTCATCTGATTAAGTGCGCTCGCTATTATTAAATGTGATCACACGCATCCCTCCAGAAGATGTCAATAACAAATTGAAAGAATCGTGCAACAAGGAGACAGAAGCTGTTAAAACTGTCAAAACCTCGACCTGAGTCCAGTGTGCTTATTCATTTCTACTTCGTTTATTTATTTTTATACTAACTACACGACATTCTTATTTATTTGTTGATTTATTATTCTATTATTATTATTTACATAACTAAAGAACCGGTGTAATAAATATTTATATAAAATAATTTATTTACATTAATTCAGTGTACATACATTATATATAATTAAAATATACAAGTAATTGGTAGATACATATATTAAAATATATCTATAAAATAAAATAATATTAATATTCACATGTTCATAGATTTTTGGCAGCTTTCTTAGCTGCATTTTTTCTGCATTTTCAATTCTTTTCCTGAGTAAATAATTACATAAATATATAGTTATATATAAAAATTAAGTTAAATTATTTATATATTTGGAATTAATAAAATTTATGATGGAAATATAATTTAAATTATCATATATACATTGAAATTAGTGATTATTCTGAATTATTATTAATACAATTGAATGATAAATATAATATATAAGTGGAGTGGAGATAATATTTTATATTCAACTTTAAATTTGTTATTATAAAATAACTGTTTTATATTAGCTTCATGTATCCAATATAGACAATTTATGATATGATACGAGTGTCTTAAAATTAATTGTAAGTATAAATGTATGATATGAGTAAGTCATATATATAATGATGGGGGTGAGGCGTACCTGTTACTATGAGATCTTCATTGTTCTACCCTTCAGCAACACATTGTGCATTCTAATCTTGGCCGACCTTCTGGCGTTTTCGTTTGGGAAGTAGATAGTAGCCTCCCCAGTAGGGTTTCCATTCCTCGGATTCTTCACGATGTAAACGCTACCAGGAACGGGGTTATAGTCCACAAACTGCGCGGCTATCTCTTCTCGAGTGACAGCGTATGACAGGTTCTTAAGGGTCAGTCTATGACCTTCTTGTTTAACATCTGTGCAAGGATGGTGTAATAGTGATATTCTGTTTTGTGATCATAACACTGCTTACAATAGAATTAGTATATTGGCTTATATAATATTTAAAAATTTAAATTAAATTATTTATTTTAGACTAAATTTTAATAAATTTATATTATAATATATGGATTCAATAATTTAACATGGCGACAACGTAAATTTGAATACATTTGAGCAAAGAATGAATGAAAAAGACCATCATAAGCAATAGAAAATAAAAGAAGAAAACTTAATACAATTTAATAAACTAGTCATTGTTAACTATACTATGGGCTCTGATATCAAATAAAATAAACTATTAGAAATATAATACTATAATTATGTAATATAATAAATATATTTGAATGTATAAAATTAAGAATTTAAATATTATAATTAATCTCTTATAAAAATATGTATATTTATGCTTTATCATATTATTTATACTTCAATCATATACATAATCAAACATTAAATAGATATATATTTTAAATCATATTTTTTATAAAAGTTTATTGAAGAGTACAACTTTATTTAATAATAAAATAATGAAAATGAGAGATTTATACATTAAACTTATTAACCTATTAACTTGAAAATATATAAATACCTTTATCCGTAGTAGATGCTGACTCTTTATTTACAACTTCAATGTCAATTATTTGACCATCTAGAATGTCTCCTAAACATGAATTGGTATTATATTAGAAATATTTTATATTGATACAATACATATATATATAAATGGTTATATAAAAAAGATATATATTTATATATAGAAAATTATCTAGCATATTTATAGATTGGGAAAAATATATTTATCAATTAATTGATTGATTTAGCAAATATATTAAGCAAATATATAATCGAAAGTATAAATTTAAAATTGTTGGTAATATTAACATATGTAATAAATACGTTTTGAAATAGATAAATTACATTTATAAATAAATCATTCTAATTGAAATATAATTATTATATTCCACATTTACTAGTGTCAGTGCTAACCATTTAATTTCACAGCCTTTTCAAGATCCGCTTCACTATTTAACGATATATATGCGATTCCATCATTCTTTAAATTTTTTAAACTATCTGGAATTATATTAATGTCTTTACCTAGAAATTCCTTTATTTTAGTGACGTTCGTTTTGCTATCTAGATTTGATAGTCGAATGCAAAATTCAGTTATGAAATTTTCTTTTATTTCTTTTCCTGTAACCAATTATTAAATTATATAATAATTTATTATAATACTTATTTTTATCTAATGATATTATTCTATTAAAACAGTAGTTATGAAATAAAAATTAGAAAAAAACATTAAAAATATCAAACATAAATAATTGTATAGAATTATACGATAATATATAAATGATTAATGAATGTAATCACGCGTAATTCGCTGCGAACCTCTGATATCATCCTTCTTCTTAGTGTATTCCTCGGGGGTGAGAATGTAGACGGAAACACACTCAGATGTCTTGAAGACAGTCTTGTGAAGGCGTAGAGCATCACCGAGGTCACGCTTACTGTACAACTCTACGATGGCGGATATGGTATCGTCTCGAGACGAGTACACAAACGACCTTCGATTGATGATTCGCACCTCTCCGAGGAAACTCTTCAGAGAGTTCAAGGTCGTACCCATAGGAAGGCCTCTTATGTAGATTAGATTACCCGATAGTAGTCGGACGCTGGATGCATCGGGAGATTCTTGACCCGTCATCTTAACTTTGCGATCGTCTGGTGTTGGTACCCCCCTAAAATCTCCTCTTTCCGGTGGTGGTACCCCCCTAAAATCACCTTTATCCGGTGGTGGTCCCCCCCTAAAATCACCTCTATCTGGTGGTGGTCCTCCTCTAAAATCTCCTCTATCTGGTGGTGGTCCTCCTCTAAAATCTCCTCTTTCACCTAGTCTCGTGTTGAATATAGGAAAGTTTTCACGGCCTCTGTCGATGTTGTTATTCTTCATTTCGTTGTTGAAGTTACGATCGTTGTATTTCTCTCTCGGCGATACCTTAGGATCGTTGTCCAATCGGAATTTGTCGTTGGGGTTTCTCTCGAATGGTTTAGCGTCTGCCCTTCTGTCAAACTTATGACCTTGAGACGTCTTGCCTGAAGTTAAGGCGCTATCTTCCATGCTGTCAAACTCTTCCCGCGAACATATGCGTATGTACACCGGGTTCTCGTCCATCATTTTCTTGTTCAGCTTCAAAGCCTTGATAGCTAAATGAGGCTTGTGGAATGAGATGTAGGCGTCTCCTATTCTATTTCCCTGTTTGTCGTTGATGATCTTCAATCGTATGGTGCCGTCGTGAATTATTTGACAATCTTCTCCGAGGAATTGCCTGATTTCGTGATAGTTCACTCTTTTCGGTAGGTTATACATGTAAATGCAGCACGATTGTTCGGTGATGATGTGATTCTTCTCGTTGTATGCCTCATTCTTGCATTCCTTCATGGCCAGCTTCATCTCATTGTCGAGTCTTCGATCCCTATTCTCCTTTTCGTAGTCAAACTCCGGATTACATCTATCGGGGGGATATCCTTCATCAAAGTTTTCTTCTGGCTTAAATGACCTGTCTTCTCTAGGATCAGCGAAATGTTCCGAGTCGTATTTACCGGGTGGTCCGTCAGACATTGCTCGTATAAAGGGGCCCCTAGGGAATGGTCCCATTGAACCGCGCATATAATCTCCTCTAAATCCTCTTCCTCTTCCGTCAAACGGTGGTCTACCGTTGAAACCTCCTCTGCCAGGAAAACCTTCCATACCCTCTTTCCCAATTTCATCAGATTTACCCCTACCCCTAGCGCTATTGAAATTACCTCTACCTCTACCATTCATGTCACCTCTCATTGGTCCTTCAAATTCACCTCTAGGCCCATCAAATCCACCCCTACCTCTAGGCCCGTCGAACATACCCCTACCTCTGGAACCATCAAACATACCCCTACCTCTGGGACCATCAAACATACCCCTACCTCTGGGTCCATCGAATCCATTCATACCTCTCGGTGAATCAAACCTATTCATAGGACCTGGAAATCTACCTCTCATGGGTACATTAAACCTCGGTTCAAATGGACTCGCATTAAAACCCTCCATTCTAGGGCCTTGCGGAGTCTGTGGTTTATCTCCTAGTAGAACTTTTCCCTTATTAACATTCACTTCCGGCTTAATTTGACCTACATTCAACGGGTAGCTACTTTGATTTATATTATCTACGATCGGAGACGACATGGATAATTTCGCTGCATTTAATTCAGATCTTAAATTACTATCAAATTTGAAATTCTGATTAATGTTAGGACCTAAAACAATCGGCGGAGGAGGCATATTATGTCTGAGGTTAGCCGGGATCGAAATGTTCATCGGAGATTTATTAACCGGTAGATTATTTGTTTTGTTAGCACTATTTATTATACCGTTCAGTAGGTTTAAACCTTGAATCTGAATCATGGGTCTAGTTGGAGATACGTTGTATTCAGTGGGGGGCTCTTTCACTCTAATTCTGGGATCTAATCGAGGTTTCTTCGGTTCACTGGCGATTAACTTCTGTTTGATGTCCTCGCGTATGTCCTCGAGATCGGCCGCGATTTGAGCTTCTACCTTGTGCGCAGACTCCGAGTTCCTCTTCAGTGTATCGATGTCGTCGGGAGTGTTAGTGGAATAGCTGTAGCCGTAGTTAAGCGATTCCTTATAGCTAGGGTCAGGGTTGTAGATGGGCATAGAAGGTTTACCGGGTAAGTTATAGGGTTTCTGTTGGAACGGCTTAACGAAGTGTTTACTGGGCGGGAATCCCTCCGTATGGGGTGAGTTAATGGGGCTAGCGGGGGAGTCGTCGACTAATGGGGCTTCGGTGGGTTTTATGTTCTCGCCGGCAAGAACGGCGTTCATTTCTTGGATAGAACTTGGGTACAGACGGATACTAGAGTTACATATCTGACGTCCGCTTAGTTTGAGGGCAAGACGACCTTCGGTTTCGTTGACGAACGCGATGAATACGTCACCGAAACTTCCGCCCAATATGTGTACCCCCCCGGCAGGTATTTGAAGACTGCCGAAGAACTGGCGGATGTCTTTTGAACCGGCGGCATTTGACAGGTTTTGAAGTCGAATGATCACCGACATCTGTTGAATTCGTATATAATTATTATTTTAAACAAATATCATTTATTATGAAATAATAAATTTTATTTCGATATATAAATATCATAAGTTATTTAAAAAATATATTATTGTAAAATTAATTATCTATTTTTATCTTATTTATAATAAATAATTTTAAATATATAATGTATATAAATAATAAAGTACTTAATATTAAATATAAAATTGTATATTATATAATTCTAATTATTATAGGGGTACGTATAAAATTGTAAAATAAAAACTATTCTCTAATATTTTTTATGATTTATAATTTAAAATATTAATTTTTAAATTATCCATAAATTATGTTATATATGAAATTGAACTCATAAAAAAGGAGCATTTAAAACAAATATATTATAAATAAAATTAACTTTTATTTGAACATATGTTTAATGTATATATTTATATATATATTAGTGATGCAATCGAACTTCGAACTGATACTCGACTATTTCGATATGATACTATACTCAAATGTTGGACTACTATATGTTTAATATTATATTTTGGATCTTCATATTTTTTTTATATTGTGGAGTTATATATTCATGGTTATAAATGTATACACTCGAGTACTAATCCTCGAGAAAATATATCATAACAAATAATTCATATATCTTTATCTATATTTATACTCACATTTTATATCATATTTATACATTTCTAAAATAATAACATGTCTTCAGTAATTCAAATGTTAGTATTATATTTTAAATACTTGTTATTATTATGATAATCATATTAATAATGTCTAAATCAGAGTTATAGCCGCAGATATTTAAAATAAAACCAAGCGAGCGGTGATTGCCGAGCGCTCTAAATAACGAAAGTGACAGTTCTATATTTGTATATAGATCGCGGAATTGAATATACATTTTATATCTTCATAATTATTATTCATTATAATAATATATTATTCATATATATAATTATAATATGTAATACATATGATATAATATTATATATATATTAGTATTGCAATCGAACATGGAACTGATACTCAATCATTTCGAACTAATACTGATACTCGACTATTTTGAACTGATACTATACCTATACACTGATAGTAGGGTTCGATTCCAACACTAATATATATTTTTTCTCCAGAAAACGGAAAATAATAGTTCTCGACAAGTTATATATTTATTGAATGGAAATTACTGGACGTGGATGGGGAATGTGGTGATGTTCGTGGATCGATGTTGATGTGGTTTGAGGGTCGATGGGGAATACGTGTGTTCGTGTATAAATAACCGAAAATATCAAATAAACGTCATCCAAATTACATAACATTTACATTCGTTCAAGTCACATCAATTAATTGCAATTTACAAAACAGAAATTAAATTATATAAAAAACACAAATAACAAAATATATTAAATCGACATTTATCTAAATTACACAACACATTTATAAATATCTACATACCGTTATATACATAGTTACCATACTACATATATATATATATTTCAGGATATTTTTTATTTGATCATTTAATAGAACATTTATTTAAAACTGGATTTACTCAAAATAAATATGTTTACTCTACAACAACAAACTATAATATAAATTGAATATAATGAGGAATTATTTTAATTCAATTTTTAGTTTATCATCGTTATTTTTAAAATAATAATTGTTCATGATCGTAATTTGTTCAGTGTTTGTTTCAAAATATATATGCATAACTATGTGGGAAAAAAATATATTTGATTGTATTATAAAAATGTCTTGATTACATATGTTAATTATCGTTTGAAAATTATTCATTTTTATATTTAATTAAGGGACTCTTTTCTATAACTTTTATATATTATAATGCATTTGGCATCACCTAATAAATAAAAAAATACTTATTTGGTATAAAAAATAGATCACATTTTGAATATATTTGTGATTATATAAATTAAATAATTTTTCTATATAATTTTATAAAATAGTTCATACAAGGTACATTTAATTGATTTAGTTTATTATTATCAAATTTATATTCTAATATGACCTATATATTTAGTTTTTTTATTTATTAAAAACTATAATCATAATATGATAAAATCTATATGTTCTAGATATAACAAATGTACAATAAATACTACTTCAATATGATTATATATACTTATTAATATTAGATTACAAATTAAAGAAAAAAAAATAATAAATATTGATTAAATTATGTATCTAATCATGAAATATTAATACATATAACGAGTTTTAAAAACACCACTAGTTAAAAAGAATTAATTCTAAAGGCAATGCTATATGCTGTAGGGGGTAAATTTGACTATCTATTATATAAAAATATATATTTAACCATAATTTACCTAAAATAATTTTCATTTTACATTAAATGTAAATATTAATTAAATTTTTAATCGTTTTACTTAAAATTAAATATATATGAATTTCTACATTAGATCTAATAATGAGATAACCGATACATTAAGTGATATTTCTTAGGATCTCACTTTTGTTAATAATATTATTACTATTTTATTTAGCAATACATCACAAATTACTTTAGTGTATTAATACAATTTCGTAATACTAGCACAGAAAAATATATCATTATTGTTATTTGGTTGAGTCAACTTAGATGAAGTTTTCACTGTTAACCATATATGGCTCTCATACCCCTTAGAAGCCGCTCTCATGTTAATGCATCCATGGTTTTAACGAGAGCGGATCATTTATTTATACACAATTATATAAGATCACTCCTAAATAATATTTAAAAACTAATTTTATAAAATTAATTAATGGTCCGGACGAGGCTCGAACCCGTGATCTACTGCTTGTGATATACTATTATATTGTTATTATTTTAGTATATTTTTTATATTATAATTATTATACTTATTACCTAAAATATGTGTTATATATAATATAGATATTAAAAAAAAACTGTTGATTATTTAAATTTATGAATTTACTAACTTTATTACAATTATTTAGAAATTGTTATATCTATTGAATTACTAATTAAATATATTTGTAGCGGATTTGATCAAAGCTCCAAATACAACAATTAAATACTTCAGAATAATCATTCGTATACAATTACACCAAATCAATGTATTTTATAAATAGAAATGCATATTTGATCTCATCTATAAGTATTGTTATTTTTTCTAAACATATATCATAATTTATAAATAATGTTATTATAATTTTATAAGTACTACAATTAATATACAATATAATATTCAAAATTGTCTATAAAAAATATTTGATATTTAAACTAATGCAAAACTGTGAACTATTTGGTTGACTAATGTATCAATGGATATAAGCTTAGAACTGGCTTAGATTTATATTGTTCAATGTATTATTAAAATTACACTTTTAATGTATATATAAATGAATGTTAAATTATTATAATCACTCTTAGAGGGGTCAATATCATAACAAGTTAATTTATACATCTTCAATAGGATCGATATATTTGAAATTACATAAAATAATGCTATATATATTGCATGTTTAGTGAATCTTCGAATGCGATATATAGTATTATTATTACACATGAGCAACTACAATAATTTAATTTATACAATTTGTGGCCCCTGTACTTTAATAGTTTCTACAATATACATATAGTTAATTCATTCAAGATTTAAAAAATGTATCTCAATATATAAAAATGTCTGTTTTCCTACAAATAATACATATTTTGTACATTTCAATTGGTTTCGGATAGTTTTTATAACTTAGGACTAGTTAATATAATCAGAGGAAAATTGTTCTCCAATAATAAAGTATCAATATTTTTCTATATATAGAGATTCTCAAGTTCATGGATTTATTTTATTCACACAATTTTTGCACTTTCAACTTAAATTATCAATTATGGAGTATTATTATGTGCAAACTTATATCTAACCAGCTAGTTTTTTATTTTTAGTATTAATAGGAGTATTTTGTAATTAGTTTTATTTTATTTTGAATTGATTAGCTAATTTTCCTCTCACGATAAGTTAGGCAATGTAGTGGTTAATATGGTTTGACCTCGAATGCCTGGATATTATTTCTAGTTTGCAAGTGTCCATAATTCACAAATAGTTTGTTGGAAAGAACTTGATATTTATATGTTAAATTGTAATCTAATAGTGTACTAGTCAATATCATATTTAGCGAGTGTAGCCAGATGAATTTTGATTTAATTCTCGCATATACCACCACTTATAGGGTAGTTCCTAGATATTTGAACTTATTCACTTATTAATCCGTTCATATTAGTATGGACATGAATATTTTCATTATCGATTTAAAAAAAATTGGACAAGTAATTGACGAACACAATGCATGTAAAAGATATACGCGAATGGTACTTTTATCGATAAATTAACAAAATGGCATCAGTGATTTTGATTGGATATTAGTCAAATATTAAAACAGTAGGTTATTCATCGAAATAGATTGAAGTGAATTCTATCTATATCAATGTATTTAGATTATAAATATCAATCAAATATGATATCGTCAATTTAAATACACAAAATTACGAGGAATGTTGATATGATGTATTTTAAATATATAATTTTATTTTTAGTATAGATAGTACATAACAATTGGTAGTAATTATCAATATGTGTAAATAAGTATTAATTTAGTAGGCTGCGACTGCAGCGCCTCTATAGAAAAGTTTCATACACTACATTAAATCAACTTTCTTTATACCGATGCTATTAGTTTACTTGTCATAACTGATGTTGTAACCTACCAGTATGTCTTTCTGTTCATCAGATCTACTTATCATCTGTGCATATCAAGTTACCAAGCTTTATTCCATAAATTGTGATTTATGTACAATGATCATACAATGTATTTTGGTATATATGTTGCAAGGTGTAACATATGACTATTTCCTGAAAGCTATAGCATCTTCACACATGTCATCTTGAAGCAACTGTACTGTTCAGACTGAATTTCTTATATTTTCAGATATGGATAGTATTAGTTTATTAATTCTATAATTAATTCCAAGTGACCATGTTCTACCAAAATCATTTATGTAACACGAGATAGATTTTCTTGTTATTGGAATATAAATACTTTTAACAAATTATAGAATGTCGTATAATGGGATTCTCTGATGGGACAAAACTGATATCAAGGGTGTTGTTTCCATGAATATAAACCATATATATATATTAGTTTGCATTGGGATTCGGACTTCATACCCAGTTTCAGACGACGAAATATTACTTCACAGATACGGTATCTATTGGTCTATAAACTCAGGTCGGATTATACACTATTGCATTATTTTATTTAATTAATATTAAAAAATAGTTTTATTTTATTAATAATTTGTATTCTCTCCGTTGTCAATTAATAAGCATTATATATATGAGCATATCTCAATTTATATAAACAATTACATACAATGCTGGAAATGATATTATGTAATTGGCAGTTAAAATGACTATTTATATATTTTTGCATCTCAAAATAAGTTATTTTTTATATTTATTTCATAAAAAAACAAATGTATACAATTTCATGCTGCCGAAATTGACTAGTGATAACATTAGTATAATAGTAGTTTATATTTCCCAAGCTTGGAATATTAATATATATATTTTTATTTTATAAATTAATTCAAATTAATCAATATCATTTATATCAAATTTCCTATTCTCTCATTTATCAATGTGTTTTATTTCTATTTTCGATAAACAATCCATTATACATTCTTGTATTAACTTTTTAATTTCAATAACGTATATTATTATTAGCAAGTATGTTATTGTACACTTATACTATATTACTAATGTACTTATTTAGTGTACTAATGTATAATAATCGCAAACAACACATTTAGAGGATAGGTGAATATAATCTTTTTGTAAATAACAAATACTTTAATTTACATTGAAATAGAAAGAGTTGATGCAATTCCTAATTGGCCTATAAATAAATATATATATTTGTAGATATAGCATCATAAATTATTAAGCGCATGTTAAACACCGAAAAGTTGGTCGATATCTTACAGATTTTCACCAATATAAAAGTATGAGCAATAGAAGTGATATTCAAGTCATTGGATAATAAACATTATAAAATAATAACAATTTGATCTAACATTAATTTAAGATTTACGAGAACTTTTCCCTCGTTGTTGATAATATGAATACTACGGACATATTTTATGCTGATGAATGTACAGAAAGATCATGTTGGATGAAGGAATGGCTTCTGGAGAGGGAGAAAGAATACGCCGGTCTATTTAATGGCGTTACATAACACAGCAACTAAAGCCGAATTATTCAAGGATATGATGAGAATGAATGTTATAATATTTCAAAAATAGTACAAATTATTAGACATCGCTTATTTTGAATCATAATATAGAATAATAATAATAATATTAGAAGACAACAATTTAATTATTACATATGTATTTACTTGATGTTTCGCCAATTTCAAAAATAAAATACAAAATTATAACACTATGATTTACCCAAACAATGATAATAAACATGAGCACTGATGAAAGTCAAACATTCGATTCTTAGTGATATCGGAGGGAGTGCCAAGCAAGAGAGATTATCGCTCACAAATTGGTACAACATCTTCGGTGTGGCATTGGTATAATATATAAGTTTGATATGGGCTTTATTTTAACTGTATCTATATAAATTAACATACTTACTAATACTATTTAAATATATTACCGAAATGAAATATAATTAATTCCCGATATAAATTATTTATTATATTAATATCTTATTATAATAATGGGTTATGATATTCACTACTATAATTTATAACAATATTTCTACATTAAAATAACAAATATTAATAATTCAGGAAGGACTAAATCATAGTCATCCATATTTGAAACATATACCCGTTATACATTTATCTACAACAACAATACATTTATAAATAACATATATATATATATTGCATAGTAAACTAATTATGACTTATATGATTATTTCTCAAATTATCTGGAATCAATTCAAAGTTTACACATTTATTTACTCTGTTAATATTTAACCATACTTCAATAAACATACACTCAACTCTATATTTGCATACATTAATGATATATATATATATAGTTTTGTAAATCAAAAACATATATATTGAAATATCTATAACATTATATTATACAAATAAAATTTGAATATGTATATAAATAATATATTGAAAAGTATAGACTATTATTTTATTTAGTCTATTTATAATTTCAATATATGCATCAATATTTACTGAACTGATAGATAAATATATATATAATATGTATCACTAAAATAAACAAAATGTGGAGTTAATATTAATAATATATATTTTATAACATGTAGTATCATCAGGCCTCTGTAAATTTATACATTTAGAATGTGAACGAATTAAACATATTTTAAACATATTAAACATATAGTGCATATATATATATATAGAATTCGTATATGCACAAAATTAAGAATTTAATTTCTCTACATTATTTCTAGCACCATATAACACAAATAATTCATTCCATTTTTATCGAGATAATTTTCAATATAAATTATAAATATATTAATTATTTAAAAAATTGTGTTTTATTTGTAGGTATATTATTGCCAGGTTCTCTTCTTCTCTGCAATTACTACAAAATGTACACAAAAACGATTAAATATTACCAATCTCTGGATATCTTCAATTTTTAATCCGTATTTTATTTCATGTGGTTCGAGAAAATGATATCCCGTTTATAATAATAATCTTTGGTAAATAAACTAATCATAGAATATACTAATAAAGTTTATTTTCATTATAATTTTATATACTCTATAATATATATTCTATATCAGTAAATTAAATTATAATTATTTGTATGGCTATTTATATATTATGTACGAATTTGAATAATTTACAAGTTCAAAATAAACAAATTTAAAGAGGCCTGGCTATCATACATGGATAAAATATTGATATTGAAGAATTATTTAAAAAATATGTAATACTTCAATTATATAATTATTAATATGTAACTAACTTTATTGTTTACATAAACTTTATTACTTTTATTATTCACTTTAACTGCTTTAATTTGTGAGTAATAGTCCAAACTGAAATATATATAAAAGTAAAGTATTTAAATTATATTAAAATTTATAGTTAAATAAGTCTGGATATTTTAAATTAAATTTATAGACAATAATTTATAATGAAATACGACTAATATAATTGAATCATATTATACAATATATATATAAAGAATATAATATTATTTAACATATAATATATAAGTCACAAGGATTGAAAAAAATTGTAGTATATTTAGTAATAGTATTATATAATACATATAATTGATATGTTGAATAAATGTATTATATATCATATTACACAACACTTTATCTCTTATATTGGTGTACAATTACATTAAGTATATTTTAAAAAACATATTTATTTTCTATAAAATGTATGTTTTGAACATTATTATAGATTTATAATCTAAAATATACTAAACAAAAGTAAGGGATAGAAATATAATGTAAATTGTACCTATTATATAGTGAATAAAATATAAAAGTATAAACTATATTATATATATTAAATTCTTAATTAAATGTTTATTTGATAAATATTATTAATCAATATCCATTTGTCACATAATCCATACAATATATATTTGTTAACTAATTTGTGAATAATCAATTATGAAAATCTACATTGAATTCATATAGATTAATTAATACATTTTAATAATTCAGTATTCATTTTACTATTATTTATAGAATATAATCAAAACAGATAAAATATTGGAGTGTCATCATAGTAGTCATTAATTATCATTTTAAATATTAGTTTAGTTAGTAATCCCAATTTCATTTCTATGTAAATGTTCAATTCTTACTAAAGAGGGTATCCCACTACCAGTAGTTCCATACATATTTGCTAGTGATTTTCAAGCATATTAACTACAATTGTAGTGGGATACACCCTTACTCTCCGTCAACTTGCCGGTAATATAGTAACTTTAAAGTGGGTATCCCACTATAAAATATCTTCTAGCAAACATTTCTGGAAAATCATCCTTAAAACAATATCTAATATCAATATATATATATATACAAACTATCTTGAATAGTAATTTCTGATATTTCATTATTTAACCATGATTAATATTTGTATGAAAGAGAAATAATGAGATAACTGAAAACATTATAATGTTAATAAAAACTGTAACCATCTATTTAATAGTATTATTTTCCAAGTGCTTAATGTATGTTTATATAAATATTGCCTTTATAACATATCTAACATCAATAGTTTATCTACTTACTAGAAACTTGTTTATATTTTATCAGATATTTTATTATATTATATAACCAAGAACTAAGAATTAATTTTATTTACAAAAACATATATGGTTGTGTTATTCTGATAAATTAATGATATCACCAACATGTATATATTTCTGAGTAAAATATAGACACAATTTACCATTGAAGTAGATAGAAAGCAGACATCTTATTCTTGATATATAAATATCAAATATAAATCACTAATATGATTATATATGTACTCAAATAATGAATCTACTTATTTTATTAATATATATATATATATATTCTAAATATATATTTTAAGACAACTTTAAAATAAATGTAATATTCAATCCAATATAAAATTGATTATAGGAATATTTGTGTATTTAATCAATTCCAGTAAATATTATAATCATTATAATCTTTGATCAATATATATACATCATATTAAATAACTTCTAAATACAGGAAAAAATAATACAGACCTTCTCATAACTAATATCAGGCATGTAATGGTATTAGAGACTTTGAATGTGCAGAATTATCTATCAAGGCAAATAAATGAACAATTATTTCCATACTTCTATAATAATTCTCACTTCGTATAAACATCGGGAATATACAGATTTAATTAGCCACTCTTTGAACATCTAGTACATAGCCATGATAACACTTCTTCGCCAAACTCAAATAAAAACTAATTAAAATAAATGTATGTTGTTTATCTATTCACTTATTGTTGAGGTTTTTATTTTTAGTTAACTAATACACTTTTTAAATAAATATATAACTTGCTTATTTATAATATTGTACATAAATAGCTAAACAGCTCGTTATTTATGTAATAATAGATATAAATTAGGATATTATAGCAAACAAGTATGTATAAATGTATTGAGATTAACTTATTATATTTATAATATATTATATAATTATAAATTCATTCATAATTATATATACATATACATTATCACATATTTTACAAGGAACTTTATATTTGTGTATTAATTTAAACATATCTTCATTAATTGACAGAGGAATGTAGAAACGAATGACCATCTATTCCAAATTCTGCCAATCAGAGGAAATACAGGAAATGTTCGCATTAATTTCTCATTTGACATTCATTTGACATTCATTGGATAACCATTGGATTATTATAATCAGCCACATTTGTAATTTGAATTGTAGAGTAATTATATATCTTATAAAGTTCAATATTTTCCCATAAATATTAATCTAATTTACAATGATGAATTACCTAAAATCCTAATAAAAATAATTCACAATACAATAATGCCATAATAATTAAAATGGGTTGACATAAGATATAATAAATAATATAAAAATAATGACTATATAATTATATATATATACATGTTACATATATGTATACAACTAAATGTACTTATATCACAATATTAGTATAAATTATATAATACCCATTTATTAATTAAATATTACATTATATAACTGAACTTTTAATTACATTTCTTATATTATAAATACATTATCACAGATATAAAGAATACTACTATATTATGAATTATAAATATTATATATATATATTAAGTCCATGGATATATTATATTTAAATTGTCTTTTTATTTGTTTTAAAAATAACAAACTGTATATAATAATCGTATATAAATCTAATATGTAGTCTGAGATGAAAAAGGTTAAACTTCTTCGGATGAACATCTCACTAGCTTTATTAGATGAGAATTATTATTACATAGTCAAATTTATTATCATATAACACAACATTTATTATAATTTTTGCTTATTGGTTTATTAAAAATTATATATAGCATTATATATATTTATTAAATATTTAAAATACTATTCAAATTTTAAATGTCATTGCAATCAAACAAATACCATTTTTTTATATCTTGCTGTATATAATTCTTATAATAAACAATATACTAATTTGAATGAATTTATGTTAATAGAAATATGATTTATAGTGTATATAATATGATATAATATATATTATTCATTATATTAAAGAATATTAAAATTATGTACATACTTTATTATATTAGGTCCTAATTATTATTGAAAACATTATTTCGAAAATTAAAAATGTAATTACAATTAATGTAAAAAGTCAAAAATTAGAATTCATTTTTTATTATAAATCTACAACATGAAAAATAATCATTTAAATAATCTTTATTTATATTTTTAATATAAATAAAATGTGAAATATTATTAATCAAATAAACAATTTAAAAAAAACCAATAAGAAAATTAATTATAACAAATTAAAAATTAGAATTCATTTTTTTTATTATAAATCTACAACATGAAAAATAATTATTTCAATAATCTTTATTTATATTTTTAATATAAATAAAATATGAAATATTATTAATTAAATAAAAAATTTTAAAAAAACCAATAAGAAAATTAATTATAACGATAATAGTATAATTTACACACATAATATAACATTAAAAATAATATATATATAAAATATAATTTAACATTAAAAAGAGAATACAAAATTAAAATTAAATTAAAATTTCAAATAGTAATCTTAATATTCTTAGTATCATTAACTTTGGATTCATTTTTTTACTAATAATGATATTTTTACGGTGATCTCTTTACATAAATATAGTATAATAACTTTAATAATTCATATTTTTACTTTTTACTAAATTTAAAATATAATTAGAAAACATATACAAATATATACAACAATATACACTACTATATACAAAAAAGTAAATATAACGTACCTTTTAAGTATTATTGATATATTAAAAACATATATAACAAAATTATTACCATTTAAAAACAGTCATTTTCCCTATCTTTTATATGTAAATTTGCAAACATCCCCATTTATATAAAAAAAACGTTTTTACAAATAGAAAGTGTATATTAAAAATAATATAAATTTAAAAATTACATATAATATAACTACTAATAAATTTATAAAATAATCATAATTTAAAAATTTCAAATAAAAAACTTATTTATTATCTATTTATATTATTTTCATTTATATTATTCTCATTATATACCAGAACTTAGAACAATTTGATAGATATTTTTACAAATAATTTTACATTTCACTAAGAATTGTATACTAGAAAAAAATCTACTAAAGAATTTACGTAAAGAACATTTTATTTTTGTAATTAAATTATTTGTTAATATTTCCTTAATGATATGAAGTGAACTTTTTAATAAATAAATTGGTTTACCACAGAGTTGTTTGATTTAAATCAATTGATTTAAATCATTTGATTAAATCAATGATTTTTTTGATTTTTTTGAAAGCAAAAATCATGATTTTTTTGATTTTTTTGATTTTTTTTGATTATAAATCAACTTTTTATAATTTGATAAAATGTAATTAATAGTTTGGATTACTATTATTAATAAATCTAATAAATAAAACTGATTAAATAATATAAAATTTGTATTGATAAATTTATTTATTTATTCTATCAAAAAAATCAAAAAAATCAAAAAAATCATGATTTTTTTGATTATAAATCAACTTTTTTATAATTTGATAAAATGTAATTAATAGTTTGGATTACTATTATTAATAAATCTAATAAATAAAACTGATTAAATAATATAAAATTTGTATTGATAAATTTATTTATTTATTCTATCAAAAAAATCAAAAAAATCAAAAAAATCATTGTGATTTTGATTTTTTTGATTTTTTTAAAAAAATCATGATTTTTTCCAACTCTGGTTTACCATATTTATTTGTCAATAAATAATTAAAAATAAATACACAACTGGTAAAGAGTTAATGTGAGTAAACATCATGTTCTTCTTATCATATAATTATATTTATTTATTAGTATAATATATCATATATGCTTTAATTTTTGTTTACACTAATCGGGAAGTTTGAATCATTTATTGATATGTTATTTAAGTTAATTAGCTGTACAAATAATTTCTATCATTACTACTATTGATAGATTAATATTGTAAGATATAATCTATTATTCTTTATCGATATTGTTATTTATTTTAGTATAACTAATTTGTATTTATTTAAATATCATATCTTATTTAACATAATATTATAAATGACATTATAAGTACATATAATTTATGTGAATGATATGTATCATTACTCCAATATATTTTCCAATATATTTATATTGTTTAGATATTTATAAACAAATGATACTATATTATTATTTATTCAATAATAAAATATAATGTTATTCTTGAAATTTTAATCTTTTTTATCTTCCTTTCAAATGTGTTAATGAGTGGTAAAACATCTCCTCAAGTTTGTCTCAGTATTCATTAATATACTCTATCTGATTATGATGTATATCATTATATATATATCATTGTAATATATTATGTACATCATGTATCTTAATTAATTGTATTCATGTTTAGTTAGTAATATTATTTATGAATATTTATTTTATTAGTTAATAATTAAATTAATTTAAATTTTCATTAATATAAACAGATATATGTAATATAAAGCGCTGTTCACATGAGCAATCTATTCCAGAAATTTCGCAAAGGAATTCTTAATAATTCATGTTTCAAAATCCCCTAGCGTTATCAATTTTAGGGTATTCACATGAGCAATCTATTTGTCAGTAGAATTCTTAATTTGATGAACTTATGAACTTAAGTTTATAATATAATTAGTAAGTGGTAATATATATATATTCATAATTTAATAATTATATAAGGAATTATATATTATAATTATTAATTATTTATTAATTAAACGATCGTTAACGATTAAATAACATAATTTTAATCAATTATAATCGCAAATGATTATAAATAGATTGACCCATATATGGGTCAATAGAAAGGTAAATGCGTATGCAATAATTAATACTCGTCTGTATACTGTGCGTGCATTTATTTATCAATTGCATAAATTGTCACAAAACTAGCATAAATTCGGATTAGAACATTTAGCAATAATCGCAGAAAAAAATCAGACTGTTACATTTTGGCAATTCTTAAGAATTCCATTGCGAAATTTCTGGAATAGATTGAGCATGTGAATAGCGCTTTATATAACTTATATTTTTTTTTATTTTATTGTATATTATATTTTAAATTATATATTTTAGTTTAATGTGTATGAAATTAAAATGTAACATTATTATATATAATTATATAAATTATTAAATAAGTTATCAACTAGCAAAATACGATTTATCATAGTAAAATCTATGTAAATAATAACTGGCATACCTTCATTTTTTTATAATTTCACTATATTTTTTGATTTGTATATATATATTTTTATTTATATATTGAACATAATAGAATAATGATAATAGTTTCATTATTAAATAATTAAGTACCAAAAGTAGCACAAGAAACAACTAATAGTAAATAAGCAATATGTTTAAATATGTATACAACATTTATTTAAAAAATACTTATATTTAAAAAATACATATAATATTGGTAAGTTTTAAGGGCACCTAATTTAGTGTCACCAAATTTAGTGCGAGTAATATATGTAAATAAATTGGAAAAGTGTATTTTCACTATAAATAATCTCATTCAATATTTAGCCGATTTGCAAATTTTGTGTTACTCTAATATTTAGATTATATATATATATATATATATATATATATATATAAAATGGCATTTAAAAAAAATATATAATTATATATTTCTATATGAAATTCATTGTTAAAAATTTTAACAATGAATTTCATATAGAAATATATAATTATATATTTTTTTTAACTTAAAATTTTAAATAATTATAAAATTAGTAATATAAATTGTTATCTAATTTTAGATAAAACGCTATTTTATAGATATATATAATCTAAATATATAGTAATGTTGGTAATCGGTGAAAAATATTGAATGTTTTTATGTGTATTTAAGATGTATTTATAGTATAAATTTTATAGTGAACATACTTTTTCTCATCTATTTACATGTATATATATATATAAATGAGCACAACATATGGTGACACTTAGATGCCCTTAAATTAGTAATTTTAGATATATTTGTTTTAGTAAAAAATGTTTAAATACAGCAATTATATAATACTAGAAATGATTTTATAATTATAATTAATCAATACTACATCACACTAAGTATTTATGTAATAACTATAAATTATATATATATAATTTAAAAGATATTTATATTTAAGTATATTATTAAATTTTACCAATACTTGATTTTAAAATAGATAAACTCGTATATTTGTGAATTTAACATTTATATTAATTTTTGATATGCTAATTATTACAATATTTTTTAAAATATAAAATTAATTATGTTATAATTTTATATTTGTATATAAAATCTATCAAATATTTATAAATAATTGATTAATTTCTAAATCTAATATTTTTAAATAATACAAATATTAAGAATATGTATAAATTAAATAAATATATATATATATATGTATTCATAACATTTTATTATTTTTCAGTATTATGAGCGATAAGGTCAGGGAAAAAAATTCCACTCGCTATCTGCAATAGTTACTTTTGTACCCACAGCAAAATATGTGTCGGTGGTATATTTAATTATTTGTCAAAGATTTTTAAATATCTGAACATATCAAGGATATTAAGTTATCTGTTAAATAAAAATACATTCATATTATTAAATTGTATTTCTATATAAATAATATTTATTAAATATGTTATTAAAAATACAAATTTATAAATTCAGTTTGAATTGAACAATGCTTTTATTATTTATGTCGAAATTCAATATTATGAATTATATATAATCATATTGAATTCATTGATTTTTGTATTGAGTAATTCAAATTGTAATCATAGAACATGATGCTACACGATAAAATCACTAAATCGGAAAATAAAAATGTCACTAAATATACATCATGTCTATGGAAAGCAATTATAATTAAAAAATTATTAGAAATCATAAATAATTAAAATTACAAAAAAAAAATTAATTAAACAATATATAGGAATAATATAAATATTTAAATGTTATAAAATAAAACATATAAAGCAAATTTTTGTTGAGATTTTTTAGAAAAAAATTTATTATTTATATATATTTCATTTGAAAATATTAATAATAATAATAATAATAATAATAATATAATACTATAGGTATGTAAAGTTAAATATGTTCCGATTTAGATTGACATTGGGCCCATGATGCCAAGTGCTAAATGAGAATCCGAGTAAATAATGTGTTGATATATATTTTTGATATACGCAATGACTAATACACTACAGTAGTGACTACTACCTATGTAATAATTTAGCATTCTAAATAACACAGCCTCGTATTGTTTACTTGTGCTATCGATTAGCATCATGTGAAGTCAATGTCAGTATTCAACTATTATCCTATGAAAAACAATGGAATATTAAAACTCTACAATCTAACTTAAGAACTATTATTTATTATGAATGTAAGTTAACTTTTAATTAGAACACTTCGTTCGAAAAAGTGTAGCTATTTCGTTTGAAAAGTAACCATTCATTTCTGACGAAATGACTAACGGTTGAAGTGATTCTACCCCCTCCCCAAACATGCAATATGTTATTGTATGTTTGTATATGATACATATACATGCACACATGAATAAATATATATAATTTATAAGGATATAATTCTGTAATTATATACTTTTATAAAACATATTTTTTATAATTATTTATATTAATTATATTTTTAATTTATATTAAATGTATTTAAAAATGTAATATATTGTATTAATAATGCATTATATTTCTATTAAATAAAATATTAAAAATGTAAATAACATATAAAGTTATATACGCAAATAAATATTCACGTTTTAATTATTCACGTATTAAATTAATATTTTATATTTTGTAATAGTTATTAATTTATTATTAACTTATATAAGTAATACCACCAATTTAATGTACATAATATACAGTATGTAATAACGCATTATAATTATTAATTGTAACCCATTATATGTATAATATTCATTAAAAATATGTCACATTGTAAATATTATATAAAATACATATTATATAAAATATTGAATGTAGAGCATGATATATAATAAATTATATTTGTTATATATATAATATGAATTCAATAAATAGATATTAAATAAATATATAACTTTATTTTGTAAGTACTTTACCATATAATTATAATAGAAATCGTTTGGTTCAATGTGTTAATTAAATAATTACTTTAAAATATTGGATAAAACAATAAATAAATTATTTTACAAATGGCGTTGTTTATTATTATCCTATTGATAAATATAAAATTAAAATTATAAACATAAATAAATAATAAACAAATCATATTTTACATTTAGATAGACATTATTATATGTTACATACTTTAAAAATAAAGTATATATAATAATTAAATTATAATTCAATATAAATAAATAATTAATAATATAAGAATCCTAATAACATTAATAAGACATACTAATATAATTATATATTCCTTTTTTCTTCTAATTTTTCATTTACTGCCGACTTTTCTGTTGCTGTGCTTATAAACAAATATGAATTTTTTCTTATACACAATTTTTATTTTATCATTTTATATAATCAAATATAATTATGGTGTTGCATATATTACCGCAGAAATTCCTTCAGATTGTTTAACATCGGATAAAAATGACCCTAAAGAATTTTACGATATATCTCAGTTCCAGTGTCAGAAATGTTCACAAAAATCTGAAATTCAAACAATAAGCACAGATGGTTCATGCATTAATTTATATTAAAACACATTTAAAATTATAATAATGTTTAATTATTATTTATTGTATTAATTATATAAACAAATAGTTAATGTTATTATTGTATGAACTTAAAAATAAGTAATTTAATAACTAATAAATGTAAAATATAGCGACTACTATGATTCGAATATAATTATAATAATAATTATTATTAATAGTATAGTACGCGTTCTAGTGTCTTCTGGTACAAATTAAATTATATACAAATTACAAATGATAGAATAATGATATTACTTTTGATTTTTATATATTATAATTACTAATAGGTAACATACATTTTTTAAATAATACTCTAACCAAATTGATAATCATTTGGTGTCAATAAAAGTTATGTGGACAAGTAAATTCACTCTAATGAGTTATAAATTTATATTTATTTTATGTCAACAAAATATACATATATTTATGTAATATACAAAATATTTTCTATATATTTATACATACACACATATATACATATACATATTATTTAAATAATTAACATATGTTTTATGTATTCATATATTAAATATATATATATATATATATATATATATATCTCTCCTCCCTACCTACCACTACGTCCGCTGAACTTCATCAATCTCTTTCAACTACCCTCGACAAATATGCCCCCCTCATCACTAGAACCACCATCACTTGTCCCGACTCCTCCTGGTACACCTCATCCTTACTAAAATAAAAACTCATCCTTACTAAAATAAAAACTCATCCTGCACACAGCCAAAAACACTACTTAAAACATCTCTCCCCTACTTCACTTACTTCCTACAACAACCTGGAAAACATCCACCGTAAAGCCATTACTACCGCCAAAACCACTCACATCACCCTAAAATTCCACAAACTTTCCATTGATAGTAAATCCATACACCGACTATCTGCCCAACTACTTGGTCGCTCACTCAAAGCTCCTCTCCCACTACCACCCCCGAACAATTACCACTCCTTTTTGACAAAGCATTAAATGACAACATTTCCGCCACCCTTACTGCCCTCCCCACCCCCACCTTATGCCCCACTCCCATATCCTTTCCCGTCTTCCTTGATTCCTTCGATTAACCCACACTTGATAGAATAATCTCTCTCCTTAATTCACCTCCTCAACCTCATCCCTTTATCCTCTTCCCCTCCCTATACTCAAACAGATTACTCACACCGTTGCTTCTCCCCTCCACAAAACCATCTGCAGTTCACTTTCATCCGGCTCCGTCCCTCCTGATTTCAAAGTAGCTGCCATCACCCCCATCCTTAAAAAGCCTAATCTTGATTCCCTGAATTCCTCTTACTACCGACCCATCTCCAACCTCTCAATCCACTCCAAAGTCCTCGAACATGTTGTCTCCTCCCAACTCATCACCTACCTCACAGCCAACAACATCCCCAACATATTCCAAAGAGCCTACCTCCCAAACAAATCTACTGAATCCGCCCTCACCCTCATTACCTCCGACCTACTCTCTGGCCTTAACAACAACACTGGCACCATACTCGTCCTCCTTGATATGTCCTTCGCTTTGTTACTAGTTGTTTTATGTTGGTGTTTAACTTATTACCCATCCAGTATTACTCCATTTCCTTGATATGACACCCTTGACCACAATGTCCTCATCCACGGACTCTCTGCCATCGGCATTTCCCTCAACTGGTATACCTCCTATATTACCAACCGCTCTTCCTCAGTCAGGATTAACACATACTCGTCCCCCTCCCGCTCCATAACTCATGGTGTCCCCCAGGGCTCTGTCCTCGGCCCACTCCTCTTCAATATTTACCTCCTCCCCATGTTTGACATCTTCACTGACTACCCCGACATCTCCTTCCATACTTACGCCGACGAACTTCAACTATATATTAACTATACAGACTCCCCTACTTATGCCCCTGAACGACTCTCCTCCTGTATCAAGTCCATACACCAATGGTTTACCTCCAACTCCCTAAAACTTAACCCTACTAAAATGGAAGCTATCTTTCTAGACTTACCCCTACGTTCCTCCACCCTCCCTGAACCACCCCCATCTCACTCGACAATACCACACTCCCCTACTCTCAATACGTCCGAAACCTTGGCTTCCATCTCGACACCACCCTTTCCCTTGACTACCATATTATACACATGCATAAATCCATCCACTACCCGCTTAATCCGACGCTCCATTCCCCTCCCCATCGCTATTACATTGCCTACTCCTACAACATCCCCCTATTCAACTATTGCTACTCCCTACTCTTTAACCTCCCGGACTACAAACTCATCAAACTACAGCGACTCCAAAACTCTGTAGTTCGCTGCGTCCATTTACTTCCCCGATGTTCCCCTGACTCCATTACTCCTCTCCTAAAACAACTACACTGGCTGCTAGTCCCCTATCGTATAACATACAAACTCTCCCTAACCATCCACAAAGCTATTCACCACAATTCCCCTGACTACCTTGCCTCCCTCCTACATCTACACAAACCCATCACCACTCCAGACCCGTTCCTCCAACACCTTTATCCTTACCACTCCCCATCTACACAAACTCAATTCTTCAAATATACACTTCTTTACCCTCTCTACCCCTTACCACTGGAACTCCCTACCCAAACACCTACGAATAAACTCCTCAACTCCCTCCTTTAAACGCCACCTTAAGACTCATTACTTCTCCTTTGCCTTCCCTCCCACTCAATAATTTCCTTCCCACGGACGGCCGATTGCTCACGCACTTGCAGTCCATAAACAAAAAAAAAGTAAAAGTAAAGTATATGTATATAGGTCTCTATATCTCTGATTACATATATTTTGAAATATTTGTATCTGGATCAAGAGAATGATTTATATTTTTTCATAAATTAGTGCACTTTATTTGTTTTTAAAAGGTATATCATATAATAAATTAAATATTATAATCAAACTTAAATATATATGTCCCAATTGTTATGTGAGATGTAATTATTATTCTATTAATAGACAAGGATAAACAGGGTGTGTTTAAATGGTAAATAAATATTTGTAGACTCGAATATGTGTCGATTTTATCTTCACAGATTAGAATATATGACCACCTTTTAATTGTTTCCTATAAGTATGACGAAATGTACGATTGTCTTGAATATTTAGCGTGTATACACACCCTACAAGAGATTAGTTTATGACAATAGATCTGTGTATTGTAATGTTATTGTGTGTGATTTAGTTGGAATACTTTTTATTAATTAATAATTAAAGAAGCCAGTCAATAGTATATATTATTTCATATATATATATATATATATATATATATATATATATATATGTATATAACATTATAAAAATGCGAGTATTCTTCTAAGTAATACGTTTAATATGTAAATTATGATGTTCGATATGCATAAACCAAGGCGGCGTTGTGTTATAATATGTAAACCCAATGTTAATTTTTGTACCATGTCGATTTGGGTATCATTTCATATTTATTTTGTCTTCCATATTTGTTTTATTTATTACTTTTTTTGATTACCTTATAAACTATATATTATTATTATTATTATAATAAGTTATGGTCCCAAGTAAGTCAGAATGTAATGTAGAGTAATCATAAGTATTACATAATACACCAGTTGGTAATTTATAGTGTATAAGTAAGTAAGTTACTTATAACCCTGAATACGTTATCGTTCGATGAACATATGTGTATTAGTTAGCAGTAATACATTATTCTCAAAATGTGTTTATAATTTTATTGTAGATTTTTTAAACTTTCCGAGTAAACTATGTTCAATAAGTCAATGAAGTATAACCTAGTAACTGTTCTCTCTACGTAAGGCTGAGGTCATACTCGTGAATATTCACCACTATTTGTGAATAATCTCAGTTTTTATAGATCAAAATGTTAGATGTTTGAGAATATGCGGAAATATAATTGAGGGAATATGTGTATATATATATATATATATATATATATATATATATATATATATATAATATTAATATAGATTTATATGTTAATTTAATTCTGAAATGTATTCTGAAATCATCACCTACTATATATTTTAAAGGGAAGTGCATTTAAGTAATACTCCAGTAGGCGTAAGAGTTTAAATCTATATTTAACAGTAATTATGCATTAAGTGTACTATTTATATGTATAAAGCATTAATAACATTAACACGAGATCGAATTCGAAGGGATATTAAAAACATTGGTTAAAAGAGGTGAAAACTTCATCTGAGTTCCCGGATGGGTAATAAGTTAAACACCAACCTAAAACAATTAGTAACGTGAACTGTAACGTTGCATTGTCTCGATCACAATAGGATTACGATGTGTATGCATGCCCGGCTACAGGATAGTCAAGGACTTTGGAGGTCGCGAGATAACCTGCGAAGCGTGTCCCCTAGGCCAGGTACGTTATGTGTGCGTAAGAGTCGCGAGATTCAATTAATATTCATTATAAAATGTTATATATTATTCTAATGTATATATATATATATATTAAATATTTAAATTAAATTTAATATTTTACCTTAACATATACTGAAAATCAATTTACAAATATAAAGAGATAATATTAAATATGTGTTCACTATAATGAAAGTGAATTTAGTGAATGTGTATATAAGAGGAGACACTAACAAGTAAACACCATATTAGGTAGCATCCATAGACGGTTGGGAATGCGTGGAGTGTAAACAATTGAATGCCAAGGTATGCAGCACGTGTGACAAAGATCTTAACTTAATCACGGGTTAGCGCGTCAATATTCAACTATATTTATTGAAACTATTATGTAAACTTATGTCATATTCTGTAATATCATAAACTCTTATGTAATCTAATATATGTGATTTATATATTGAATAATTATTTTTCACATTTATTTTTTATAATTTTTCTAATCATTTAATTTTAAGTAAAGAAATTTAAATACACTATATATATATAACTACAGTTTGAGGTTACACCAACAAAGTAGCCGGATTATCCGGCGGATATATAATCGTAATAAATAGCGTAATAATTTATCATCAAAATTATATATACAACAATTTGAAACAAACAAACACCACCAATATTTATTTTTAATGGTTTATATTCTAAATTATTAGAGTTTCAAATAATTAATAATATTATAAAACTAGAATAAACCAATAATATATTTACGTCTACTTATTTACTCAACATTTTTTAAATCTAGTACTTATAATTAAAAATATATTTATCTACCAGATATTTCCAATATATTTTTTATATTTACAATACTACAAATATTAATATATTTATTAAAATATCTGTCTACAATTTTTCAACTAATATTCGTTTTAATATTTTATATTTCTTAACTCTATTTAATCACTTATAATTACGAGGTTAATTAATCATTAGAATTAATAAATAATAGAGTTATCAAGAGATAAACATGTATACAAATAAATTAATATATATTATCTTAACATTTTTTATTATTTTAATATTAAAAATTGAAGGTATACAACATTATTAAAGCATGTAAAATTAAAATGTTATCAAATATATATTAAAATTTAAAACAAACATTATTATATGATATGAGAAATATAAATAATACTCGATTCCCTAGTCCTGTAGTAGAAGTGGAACAGTAGTTTGTGTAGAACAATGGGTGTGGATGCACTCAAATACAAATCTTTTCCAATGCTTTATTCGTTTGCCATTATTTAAGACTATACAAACGTCACGGATGTTTTCTAAGGTTTCTCAAAAACCTCTTTTACGCCGACCTTTAAAATTTCTCTGACACCTGTAATGATGTAATGTAAGTATATACTAACACATACACACTGACGCAGTGGAGAGAGATTTGCGAGGCGACTACCTCAATGATTTGAACATCCGTACCTGCACCGAATGTAGCGAAACCACTCTACCAAATAATGCAGGAGATAGGTTAGTTTAGTGGCTCCTCCTTGTAATAGCCGTAGTTATACCACCACTATACCACCTGTAAAACAACCACTCTACCTAATACTATGAGAGATAGGTTGATAGACTGTGTCATCTTGATGGTATCTGTTGTTATAATTATATTGGCTCCTCATTATATTAGTCACTAGCATTCGTTATACTCTTACTACAACCATATGCTCAATGAAGTGGGACATATATTAGTCGTACTGGTTATTATATAATTACTACCATTACCACTACCACTACTACCAGCACAACTACTATCACCACAACTACTACCACCACAACTACTACAACCATTATGACATATACCTATAAGTGTTAGTTATATAAGTTAGTCATTGAAACCAAGTTACCATTCGTGGACCTGAATATATCCCATTACCAGACATGTTGTTATAGATATAGTGGCTCCACCTTGTGTTAGCCGTAATTACACCGGTATATCACCTTACTATACCCACTTGATTAACATGTTATTAGTTAAGAGTTATAGTGGCTCCACCTTGTGTTAGCTGTTATTACACCGTTATATCACCTTACTATACCCCCTTGATTATCAGGTGCGTACGCTGCAACCAGATTCGTAGCATGATGCTAAACTCGACTACCTGCGAATGTCCAACTGGTCAAATGGTTAGCTTAAATATGTATGCATATATATATATATATATATATCTGGGAGATTAACAGTAATATTTTATTCTAAAGTGCAATTGCTGATTTAAATGAGGTTAATATAATGTATAGATACAATTAAATGTTATATAAAGTATAAGAGCAAGTGTTATTTATATAATACATAGTAGTGATGTAAATGATACCAAACTTTTGATGCTGAGCCGAGACTTTTGGTTTTTGATGCCGAGACGAGACTTTCATTTTCGGAAGAAAATGAGCCAGAGCCGAGATTCTAGCTAAACGAGCCCGAGCCGAGTTGAGACTTTTACAAAACATCACTGAGCCGAAATGATGCTTTTTTGAAATTACATTTAATACTAATTTTTATATATTTCACCTTTTCATCAATTTAAAAAAATTAATCTGCGCCAACTTCACTTTTCAGTGAATAATAATGTAAATTTCATTTAGTGGTGTAAATAATTCTGAGCTTTTTGATGCTGAGCCGAAACATTTGGTTATTGATGACGAGCCAATACTTTTATTTACATAAAAAAAATGAGCCGAGACTTTAACAAAATAAGCCCGAGCCGAGTTGAGACTTTAGGTAACTAAGACTGAGACTGTATCTTGCTTTAAATGTGATCATCATTTACATCACTAGTACATAGAGAGTTAGTGCAAGTGTAGATTTAATAGTTGCCCTTCATTGTACAGGCCCTATACCCCTATACCTCTACACCATAGGGGTAACATTATCATAAGGCTACAATATTAATAACACTATATTAACATACGCCTAACATAATTAAGCCTTGACTTTGATAGACTGGAGGATTATGTTTCGAAAGTAACACGGACATCGTCGTTGACAATGCTGCGTTATATGGCGTGAAATTCGATGTTAGTAGTATGCGTAGGGTTGTTAGCTTTTTTATGATTTATCTAATTTTTTCGTTTTTTTATTGATATTATTCTTTGAAGGTATACACTAATAAATTATTTAATATAATAATTATAGTTAATTTAAATCTATATATATATATATATATATATATATATATATATATATATATATATATAATCTGTTATAAGTATCATAATATTTATTATAATATATATATATATATATATATATATATATATATATATAATAAGAAATGATATCACACTAAATATTAAAAATATATGTATTAAAAAACGAAATAAACTACACAAAAACATTAAAAATAAATAAATAAAACAACATTTGAAAAAAAACACAATTAAAAACCAAACGACACCGGTACACACCCTAACATATACATCATATTTTCTTCTGTATATATTCCATCTTATATTCTTTATTATATGTCTAATTACCCCGTTAACATTTAGAAAGACGAGTTTGAGTCAGCGTATTTATACAGCAACCTACGAGCCGCAGAGGCTATGTGTCAGGTACGATACTATACCCCCCACCACATGTATACAGAATGTACGATACTATACCCCCCACCACATGTATACAGAATGTACGATACTATCACCACCACCACATGTATACAGAGTCAACTTCCGTTAACTCAGATTACAGATAATTTACACTTTACAAATGCTTGTTTATTTTTGTCTGTGTAAGATCAATTGTTTATCTCAGAAAGCCGATATACCAAACACATTTTGTTGGTTCCTTCGATTCTTAGTTAGAGAATGTTGACTGTATATATATATATATATATATATTAATGACATTGATTTATAAGTTTTAGATTATAACAATTTTGATTTAAAACTATTATTGATTTATTTCTAATTTCTATTTGATATTATATATCACCGTTAATTTTATATGATATCATCATGTCAAATGCAATTTTTAAGAGAGTATGTAACTTATCAATTATATAAAAAAATGTTGTAAGGTTTTTTGATTCATCCTCAATAAGAATATATCTATCTATTCTATATATATTTATAAGGTAGCAAATTAAGAAATATTTTCATTATAATTTGCAGACAAGATATGGTAATTTAACTGCCTGTCAACTGCTGGGAAACATGTGCACTCTAAACCTTTACCGATTGGCTAAGAACAGGGACCGTAATGCTTGTGATCTCTATCAAACCTTCACAAAACAGGGTCGTCGGAGCAGCGAATGGTTAGACTATTATATCTACAATCTTTGTGTATTATATCTACTATCTTTTATTACGGTAACTGTAAAACGTTTTAATTTCGTATTATTCTTTGTTTATTTCTATAACGTATGTTATCGTTAGCAAATATTTATACTTTATACTTTAGATAATATATTTTGACTATATATTTACTTAAATAATTTATCAATCAATCTGTGTACACTCTATCCCCCTTATCTACATCACCAATTAAATACCAATCTTATACCTATTTTTTAAATTGTTATCAGTTTCTATTTGTGTTTTATATTTTAGAATGTATACTTCTTAGTAGTATGGAAGTAGTATGTATTCTGTTATTTATTTATAAATTAAAAAATACTCAGCTAATAATACGATAAATTCATTCAACCTTCAAATATAAATTTTTGAATATTATTCTTATATCTAATACACATCTTTTATCATATATTCTGATATATAAACATATTACAGAAATCAAGATATATATATGTTTTAACATATTCATTTTTACATATTCTAAAACATATAAGTGTTAAACTATTCAGATACATACACATATTAAATACACATATTAAATACTCATATTAAATACACATATTAAATACACATATTAAATTCATATATTAAATACACATATATACAAACAATGAAAAATACACAAGTGTTAAAGGGGAATGGAGTTTAGTAAAGTATTACAAATATATAAAGGGTTATTTTTAAAAACATCCACACTCTTTTATATTGATTTGTTTTTCATACTTTATTAGTAATATATTAACATAATTTACGAGTGTGAGAGTTTTATTGTGTTGTATATTTATAAATAAATATTAATTTTTATTTTATTAATTAAAAAGTCAATATTTTGTTATACTATATATGTAATATATAAAATATATGTATTTATTAGTAATCTAAAATTTCAAAGTTTCTAAGTCTTCTAAAAAAAGTCTGAGGACTTTCAAATATTTCAAATTATGTTTTAACCTTTATAATATTAAAAAATCTTTGAAAATTAAAATATTTTCAAATCATAAATTTGAAGAATTTCAAATTTTAAAATAAAGTAATATACGTAGAATTCAAAAAAAATTCAAAATATAAAATGAAATAATGGTGACAAAAATGAAATAAAGAATAAAATTATTATTACAAAGAATGATTTTTATTGTATTTTTAAATATCCTACATAATGATGGAAGAATATTTACAATATAGACATCTAATATTTACTATTCCTTGTATGATAACTATAATTTTAAAATTTAAAAGTAAAACTATATTGTTATTATAATTAAATATTTAAGACTCAATAATTTTATTTTTAATATCCACTGTGATAGAAACTCTTGAAATATCAACATTATGATTTTACTCAAAATTAATTAAAAATTGCATATTTGAACCAACTCTAATGAGTCTGTTAAAAGACTCGATTTTGAAAAATGTAGATGATTTTGTTTAGAAAATAATTTGTTTCTCTAATAGTGCGATATTCCTATATACACTCCCTGATACATACACACATTAACCCCCCAGGCCGGTGGACATGCCCTGGTTAAACCCCCCTGTTAATCCCCCATGTACCACCCAGGCCCGTAGAAATGCTCTGGCTATACCCCCTCTATTAACCCCCTATTAACCCCCTCCTGTACCCCCCAGGCCTGTAGACATGCCCTGGCTGTACTACGAAGATGATACCGGGGACAAGATACTCGAGGACATCAACGTTAGAGAGAAGTTCACGTTTCCCAGTCAGCAGATTAACCTGGTCGCTTTCACGTTAGTCTCACGTTGTCATTAGTCATTAGATGTTACGTCATCAGCTGTTATGTCATTAGATGTTATGTCATCAGATGTTACATCATGTATTATATCATATGTAACATAGAGTATTACTTCATATATTACATACTTTATTACATCATCTATTACATCATCTATTATAACATGTATTACGTCCTGTATTACATCTATATTATATTACATCAGCTATTATATCATATATTGTATTATATGGTACACCATGTATTATTTCATCTATTACATCATATGTTATGTTATATATTGCACCATGTATTATATAATCTATTACATCATCTACTACATTAACAGTTACACCTGTTACAGTTTCATCTATATAACAGTTAAAATATATTATGAAATCTGGGCCGCATATTTTATTGTATTATTTAAAAAAGTATGTGTTATTTAATTTTTGTTGAAAACTATTACGATAGTACTTGTAATAATGAAATGTACGAAATATGCATAAATACATATACATATAATGAATGGTGTTTATAGCTGTATGCCATCGGTTAAGCAATTCCTTTTAATTCTTTTTAAAATACACTACATAATACGTTACCTATCATCGCATCGCATTCAGTTATTCTGTGAATGGGTCATTCCTGGGCAAGGTCGACTTGACCGGCAGTTCCCTTCAACTCTGTCCCGGTAGCGAGAATAGTCTCGATGCCGCCATGAACTTTGGTACTACATATTATAAAGAGGTTACGACATCGACGGAAAGTTTACGATTTATCGATTATACATATTAAATTGGCTATATAAATATTGTATACTATGTACGGTCATTCAATGTTATAATGATTACAATATAACAGTGTGAAATATCGGTCAGGAGTTTCTGGGATGAGCGTAAATATCCGCTGATATTTTACGATATTTGTATCCTTTGTGTAACATATTATACAACTATACATTACAACGCACTAAGTGTAAATACTAATGTCTCTGAATTACTCTGAATTAATGTCATTAATGTATTATATTTTACTTAATTTTGTATATTTATAATATTACCAATACTTATAATAATAATAATAATAATAATGATAATGGTGAAGATTAATATAATGATAATAATAATAATAATGATAATGAAAAGATAAAAATAATGTAAACAATAATAATAATAATATTTATTTTATTTTAATTTGTCTGTTAATTTACATTGATATTTATATAATGTTTTCTACTAAAGGGCTTCAAAATAATATAAATATGTTCTGTTGTTGTTGCCCATTACAATATCATGTTAACACTAACGATACCACCTCAACATCACCCCCCCCACCTTAACACCCCCCTCGCTGCAAGTTATACAATTTGACCACCTGGCTAAGAACCGCTACTACCCTATACCTCTGTTGTTCACCCAGTACCGGAGCGGGGCTGATACCGCCCTTAACGCAGGTAGGTAGGCCACCTAGTGAGCTAAGGCTGTACTATAGTGTTATGGTGTTTGTAAAGCGCTTACTAATGATACTAGTGTGTAAACCTCAGCCACCATCACACTAATGAGGATAGTATAGTGTACAATGTAGAGTGTATATTGTACACATTGTATAGTGTATAATGTATGGTGTATATTGCACACTGTACATTGTAAACTATACAGTGTGTACAGTGGAGTTGAGTCCCTAGTTTGTACTGTATTTTAGTCTATAATATACAGGTATGTGTAGAGGTATGTGTACACTTCATAGTATACAGTGTACACTGTATATACAGTGTACACTTTACACTGTACAGTATACACTTTACAGTAGAGGTGAGTATTTTTATTTCAAAGTACTTATATATCTATTTTATTATAATAGATATATTATATGTACAAATACAAATTCTTGTCAAAATATTAATAATTAGCGATACGAGAACACTTTGAAATTATTCCCGATTTAAAAGAGTAAATATAACCGATATTCACACATGACAATTTGAAATAGTAAATAACCACTTTTATAGGATTATTCTTTTCTGTAATGTAAGGGGATACGTATACGTTAAGTATCCAGTAAACTCTTAATTATGCGATGTTGTACGATGTCTACAGTACAGAGATTAATGAGAACAACTGCATTCTATATCTATGGCAATGAGGACCACAAATACACTAGTGATACATAGTCTGTGCGTTAAACATACCAAAATATACAATCTTCATTTGTGTATGTGTATTCTCGAATGATTGACACATACACTATCAACTTCTACTCAATTGTTCTCCCTGCACTCCATAATGTAATACAAAGATGGAATCACTCGATCATGACATGTAATATATTTCCGAATATTACGATATTATTCATAAGCAGATAAAGAATTATGTCCTGATTTTATTATTATCAGTTCAGATTAGTACACCAATGTCTCTAATATATTTATTATTATTGTTGCTTACATATCTATGATAAATAACTTAAGTTGTAAAAGTTGCATTCTCTATCGGTGCGATGAATTTAATGATGATACAACAACCACGACATTGACCTCCAAAATATCATAACCTTGACCTCCACAATATTATCGTAATTTTGCCTTCGATACTATAATTATAATCTCAATATCAGCACTATCGTCGTAAGATTAACATCCGCGCTATCATAATGACCTTGACCTCTAACCTATAGTAATAACCTTGACCTTGACAGAATCCGACAGAACGAGATGGAAGCTTACAAGGAGGCTGTTCTTCGTCGATAACATCAGCGGACGTGAGATCATCAGGACTACGGGTTTGTTATCGTATTATTTATTTATATATAGTTTATTGACTACAAAAACACATGGTGGTTATAGGCGTCGTTAGATAATAAAAAAAAAAAAAAAAATATAAAACGAATAATAAAAGTATTAGTCATGGTGAGCTAGTCTTAATGAGGGTACTATTGCCATATTGGTCGTCCTTTGTTCATTGTTATGTAAGTTAATATATACTCAAAAGAAAACATATAAATATATTCTAATGATTACGATATATTTTTGAAATAAACAAAGAATAATACGAAAATATTAAAAATAAGAATTTAAAATATTGTATAATTACGAATACGTTTGTTGTGAATTAAATTATTCTCTAGTGACAATGATATTCACGTGGTTATCATTAGGTCAACAGTTATAGCAATCGATATTAAAAGTATCTTTTTCATAATAGCATAACATAAATGGTTTCATATAGTAATAAGAGTGACATATCCAATAGATACATATACATATATTTATCAAAATCAAAGAAATTAAAAAAATATAAATTTGAATAATAAAATATTGAAATACAATATGTATTTAATGAGAAATATATTATTTCTGTAGTCCACATATTATTAGTATACAAAAAAGTTATATTTATTTTATATATACTCCAATATAGAATTTATATCTCCTACATGTTAAGTTTCTAGGGGCTTGCAGAATTTTTTGAATATAAAATAATTACATAAATACAATTATGATTACGACTAAATAAGTCATTATAGATATGTAAACAATTGTGTAAACTCCTTCATAACCACCGTTGTTATGATCAGATGACAAGGGCAAGACAACAATAGAAACATCCGCAACGGCTCGCAGCATACGATATATGTCCTCGCTGAAACTACACGTGTCCTTACGCGCCGGCAACACCCTCGGTGAGATCTATCCACCCTATCTGGAGGTCACATTCGCTAGCGCTAAACTCCAGGACTACAAAGACAATAAGAAAGTCAAGGTCGGTGAAATGTGTTTAAATGTATCACTGATATGTAAACTACAGTATTTTATGATATAAACAAAATTGTTTAAATATATTTAAATTGATATTTATCATATTATAATATGATATTGTAAAATAATTTTTAAATAATATATATATATATATATTCAAGCATATTATTTAAAAAATAAGAAGGCAATAATTGTTATCAATAAAATCATATTATTTAAACAATTTTGTATATATATCGTTGTATATATTACAATTTGTAATATTATTACTAATATTGATATTAAATAATGTACTCTATATACACTACGCTTCATACGATATGACTATTAGATTGTTACACCTACTCCCCCCCACCCTCACCCTGCCTCAAGGTTGACATGTCAGTCTTGTACTCGATGCAGTTAAACAAGTACGACCACAACATCGCCCTCTCTCTGGGCGTGCTTAGCGCTATGGCTGCTGTCTACAGCATGGTTCAGACCTGGTCTTGGAACAAGAAGTCTGCCAAGGTCAGCGCGGGGTCACGGGAGGTACAGGCACATGGGTGCTTGCGTCACAGTGTGTAGTGTGTTGTGTAGTGTGTTGTATGAGATATATTATAGTGTAGTGTATACATGAAACAAACCCAACTAATCGTGTATAGTGTTTACTAATCCTAGTGTTTCACGGGATTTTGGGTTTTTGGTTAGGTTCATTATATTATAATTTTATTTCTTAAATTATTTAAAATGTGTAACTATTTTAGAGTTGTGTTATAAATTATTCACTCATTTTTAATCAATCATAACTAGATATAATATAAGCAGAAAAATAACTGATATTATTTAACATCAACATTTCAAAAAGGTTAAAATTCAAAAACCCAATAAACGCTGAAAGTATGTGATATATTATATACTATTGTATGTGATATATTATATTGTATTATATTAGAAATGTAAAGTGTATGAACATATAACAATCAGTATTATTCCTTTACTTAGTTATTGCTATTGTTATTGCTATTGTTATTGATAATTTAGTATGTTTAATGATCAGTTTAATTATCATTAGCCGACAATTAAGTATATCTAACATAGGTTAAATAATTATACTAATTTCATATAAAGTATAAAATATATGAAATATAGGAAATATAATTTGTATATATATATATCACTTAACTTATTCATTAAAATATAAGCTCAATTAGTAAAATTATATCTTCATTTATCATTCCTGTTTAAATTAATAATATTTTTCATAAATAATGAATACTTATAATATTAATCTTATATATCATTGTTATAATACAACATCGCAAGTTTCTCAGAAAATTATACTATTATACATATATGCTTGATTACGATCAGATCGCCATGGATTTCATCACGATCACAAAGTTCTTCATCTACTTCTGTTCCAACCTCGCGAATGTGTTCCTCATAGTTAACCTCGGAGCGGCCCTGCACTGGCTTATCATGTTCAAGGTTGGTGTGATGTCATTGTTACATCATAGTTATATCATAGTTACATCATAGTTACATCATCGTTACAGCATTGTTACATCATAGTTACATCATAGTTAGTATACATAAGATTCTGTGGCAAGTTATTCTGAGTAAGTATATATTGTACTAGAATAATCCTTACTCCCTAAGACAATCTTTACCTATAGGTACTTTACCTAGAGATATATCTCTGTAATGTAATATTTTGTACTAGAATAATCCTTTTTCCCTAAGAAAATCTTCACCTATCTCTGTAATGTACTATATTGTACTAGAATAATCCTTTTTCCCTAAGAAAATCTTCACCTATCTCTGTAATGTACTATATTGTACTAGAATAATCCTTTTTCCCTAAGAAAATCTTCACCTATCTCTGTAATGTACTATATTGTACTAGAATAATCCTTTTTCCCTAAGAAAATCTTTACCTATCTCTGTAATGTACTATATTGTACTAGGATAATCCTAAGACAATCTTTACCTATCTCTGTAATGTACTATATTGTACTAGGATAATACTAGAACTATTTATTTCTCAGAATAATTGCCACTGATCTATTGTTTAATTGATGTTTCTAAATAGAAGAGAGTATTGCTGTGTCCAATGCTATACTATACATTTAAATGGAAACCTATACTCCACGTCTCCTTATAGAGCTCATGTTAAATCTCATCTCAGCTGATTAGTTAACAATGTTCACACTATCTGTTATCAGCCTGTCAACGGTTTAACATGGGCTATATATGAATGCATAGATTTTAGTTGCCAATTGAATATTCTAGTACAACATTAAATACAGAATATAACAGTTTTAAATGAGTTATTGATATCAAGTTTTATTTTAAACATTCTCAATGAATTCAATATAATATAGCATAGTATTTCCTCATTGCCACCACAGCTTAAGTTTAACCGAAGTCGCACTTCGCACTATACACTTCACACTACGCACTACGCACTATTCCCTCTTCCACTCGTAATCATTATTACCTCATCAACATTAATAATTAACTTTCTTTTCAATGTAAACAAGTTGTTGTATAGTTAATAATTGTGTTTTCATTTATTTATTTTATAGACTTAATATATATATAGTTTTTTTTTCACCATTATAGTACACTTGAGTTATATAAATATTATATATTTGCGGTATTTAAATAAACTAATCAATCAATCAATCATAATCGTTGTAGAAATAATAACATTTATTTCACAATCATTATTACCTCACAATCGTTGTAACCTCACAATCTTTGCAGAAACAATCGTCTGTGTACCTACTGCTGCCTACCAAAGATCAAGAGAGATCGTTCGTTACCTATGTGATCATCGCGTTCATGCTGAAACTGATCTCCATCCTACATCTAATCATTGAGCAGGTTACACCTACCTACCTCCTCCTCCTCCTCCTCCTCCTCCTCCTCTACTGTCACAATCACTCTATTGTTATCTTAACGCGTGGTAGTTATCATCGCGTAATGAGTGTAATCACTTACGGCTCTCGTTAATCACTACCCGACTAAGTTTTGTGCACATCAATTTATTTATTTTTCATATTTCAATGTATTTTAATTTAATTTATATGTTATATGTTATATATATATATATATATATATATATATATATATATATATATATATATGTGTGTGCGCGTATATGTGTATGTATATAAAAAAAACTGCCTGTGTGGCTCAGTGGCTAAGGCATCAGACACACAAGCAGTAGGACACGAGTTCGAGCCTCGTCCGGACCATTAATTAATTTTATAAAATGGGTCTTAAAATATTATTTAGAAGTGATCTTATATAATTGTGTATACATAAATGATCAGCTCTCGTTAAAACCATGGATGTATTAACATGAGAGCGTCTTCGAAGGGACATTAGAGCCATATATGGTTATAAGTGAGTAAACTTCATCTAAGTTCCTGGATGGGATTAAAGGACTCCACCAAATAAAAATAACAAATAACAATATGTGTTTAATCTTGTACTATAAAGTAAGTAACGTTATCTTAATAATAATTACGCAGTCAACTATAAACATATTCATGATCGACTGGGAGCGAGCGAAGGGTGTGAACAAACAGAACACGAGTGCCGCGATTCCACTGTCATCGAAGGGAGACCTACATGGAGGGTTCGTAGCTGTCAATCAACTTATCACTAGGCTGTCAATCAACTTATCAATAGGCTGTTAATCAACTTATCAATAAGCTGTCAATCAACTTATCAATAAGCTGTCAATCAACGTATCAATAGGCTGTCAATCAACTTATCAATAGGCTATCAATCAACTATGTTAACGAAACCCTAATAATAAGAATAATCATTTATTAGACATTTTTAGAATAGTATAATAAACAATACATAAAATGTAATTGATTCAAGATCATTTTACTACTAAATGGCTTCAAATAAAGATATAAATATGTACTATCGTTGTCAATTTAAACCAAGCACTTTAATATTACTATTATGAAGGCTAACTTTATACGAAGTTTATAGAAATTCCTTATGTTTACATGTAAATATCTATTTATAGATTACATGTTTCTCATCCCCTTTATTGAATTATAACGTCATTATTCTATTGACACCTCCGCCAAAGTGACAGTGATTACGTAACACTAATTACACATCTGACCTTTGACCTATCGCATCAATATCAATAGCGAAACGTTCAAAGCGAACCTAGGAGATGTATCTATATGGAGGACTTGTTTCGTCGCTAATGAATGGAATGAAATACAAACCACTCGTAAGGTTTGCTCACAATCAGTGCATTCAAACTATGCAATGTTCACTATTATTATTAATTATAATATATATATTATTCGTATAATATTCAATATATAAGTAGTTGTTTGGTTCCACCAAGGACAGGACGCTGCTAAATTAGCAGTGCTAATGTATATTTTGTAAAATTTTATTTTCCGCTTGATTGCTTTTATAGAATTGCATTATGGTCCAAGATTAAAAATGTTAATATGATCAATGCAAAAACTCTTTTTTGAATCAATTATTTAAATTTGATTGTATTAAATTCATAATATAATTTAATACACATTATATATTTATAACGTCGATATAAATAATATACAAAAACATTGTTTAATTCAAATCTTATTTATAAATAATTTGTACGTTTTAATTACATATTTATATAGAAATACATAATTAAAATATGAATGCATTTTATTTCACAAATAAATCAATATCTTTGATTCAAAGATTGAAATCATTGAAATATAATTAAATATACTACTGAAAATTATCTAGTTTGAAGTACAAAAAGTAGAAAGTCCTGTCAGTCCTAGAATCCACTTATCATTAATTTAATTATTTATATATTATTAATATAATATTCAATATATATATATATATATATATATATATATATATATATATATATATATAATATATTAATATATGTGTATTATTCTAATATAAATTATATCATTTATTTATGCATTAATATGGCATAATTACGCCAGGTAAATCCGGTGATACAAATCTTCACTTTTATCCTCTTCATGAACATATTTGGGTTTGAGAACATGGCCTCCAGGTTACTACATTACTAAGCAGGCGAGTCTTATTCTGTATTCACCATCAGATTCCTTATTATCCTTGTATATCGTTTATATATTATAGCATCTACATTCTCTACATTAAATATACACGCTCCATTTCTAAATGACACTCTTCATGCAAAGATTCCCTTATATGTACAAGTAGTCTCCAAGGCATACTTATTGTTAACTTACTTATAGATAGAAATATACTTACTCTTCACCTCAGGTTGTATACAGATATAGGTATGCATACATATATGATTATATATAAGTATACATAAACATATCCAGTTGTATGAGTAGATATTAAAACTGCCTGTTGGTCTCAGCTGGCTAAAGCATCAGACACATAGGTAGTAGGATGCAGGTTCGAGCCCTGCCAGAACCAATAAAATATGTCAATATAATATATAGTAGTGATCTTATATAATTGTGTATAAAAAATGATCGGCTCTTGTTAAAACATGGATGCATTAACATAAGGGTGGTTGCGAAGGGGCATTAGAGATATATTGTTGTATAAGTGAAAATTTCCTCTAAGTTCCTTAATAGGATGACAGAACTCAACCAAAATAACAATAATAATAAAAATTCCAATATGCTCATTATGGCTATAGTAAAACTATACTTTTCAAGGCAAATACCCACCCACCCTTTACTATGTCCGGTCATCATGTTCGCATTACAACCTCACCACTCCTTATTAGGGACCCGTACAGTGTACACCATCATTTCACATCACTGTATTCACCACGATGGTAACCTCCTGCTCACCTCTAGCTAACCTCCTGCTAACCTCTAGCTAACCTCCTGCTCACCCTAACTCTCTACCCCACATCTCCCCCGTAGAGATCCGTACACCACCCTGGCCAGCTCTGATGAAGTCTATAGATCTGAAGATAGTCGTATCCTGAGGTATGGCATAGCGGCAAGTCTCTACCTCTCCATAGGTTAGTCTATATACCTCTCCATAGGTTAGTCTATATACCTCTCCATAGGTTAGTCTATATACCTCTACGTAGGTTAGTCTATATACCTCTCTATAGGTTATCTCTATATTAGTAAAAGTGAGCTCAAATATTACGTAACTATATATACTTTGTTTAATTCTAATTATATAATGGTATTATCTACTTATATTGTGATAATATTATTTAATTATATACCGTATTTAATATAATCATTATAATATTTGTTAGAAATGAATAATTATATTTCTGCAATTATGAAATTAGATATATAATTAAGTGATATTAAATTACAAGCTTTCCTTTAAACATATGTCCCTCCTTTACTAGTCTCTATCAACTCTATTCTCTATGTTATAATCCCACATTCACTGCACACCCTAACAACACTACTACTATAGCAATTACTTCAATACTACAGCCTTAACAACAACACCACTACTACCACTACAGCCGTTGTCCAGTGGATTCTGTACACAGTTATCTACCAGAGATTCATAGAGGATGTGGTCAGGCAGTTTGTGGACCTATGTTCAGTGAGTCATGCACGCACAGTAGCGATTATATCTGTAGTTATTACGCTGCTACTATTGTGAGAGCGTGATGGTATTATTGTGGTTTAGGATTTATATTCCTATTACATTATTATATGTTAAAATACCTTGAGAATTTAACTAATTATAATAATTAATATATAAATTATTTCACGAAAATGTACGCTTTTGTAGCTTTTAAAATTTTGTTTAATTAATTATATTAATATTTTTATAAATATAGTATTTTAATTATACTATTTAAATTGAAATATGTCATACATATATAGAATTATAATATAAAATTAGGTATTTATTTAAGTAATTGAAATAACTATAAATTATTTATTCTTACATAAAAAATAATAATTCAATTAATAACTTTTTATAATAACTTACTTTATAACTATTTTATATAATATGTTATACTAATTATAATTATATTTTAATTAAGGACTAATACAATTATTGATGATATTTTTATTAATTTTTATTATTATTAGAAATATAATAAAGCTATTTTATTCAGCCATGCCAATAATGTTGCGGCTTTAATTTCAATCTATAGAAAACATAATCTAAAATATTGCTATTTCATATAGTTTTCATTACAATTATCTAATTAGATAATATTTAGACATGATAATACTAGAGTGACCCATCTCCAATATCACTATCGGGAAGTCTCCCCGCTCCCTCTCATCACATGACCCCGCTTGACCCCGCTTAACCCCGGTATCGCCCCCTACCAGGTGAACAACATATCACTGTTCATACTGGACTCGATGCTGCACGGCTTCTACATACACGGCCGCAGTGTACACGGATACGCTGACACCAACATGAAGGAGATGATCGAGAATCTTCAACGGGAGGAGGTTAATGTCTACCCGTTACCTCATCTCAGTATTAGTTACATCATATGGTATTATGTAACACCTTAGAGCATGCTTTATAACATCACCTTTACATTATTATCACAAATAATATAATTTTGTTATATATATTTTAATGATATTTAAAACTTTTTTAAATAATATTAATTATAAATAAATATAATAATTTCACTAAAAACATAATGCACTTATTATATTAATTTTATTAATGATAATATTTTTTATAAAATGAAATGATTAAATAACTTATATATATATGTTATATATATATATATATATATATTAATATATAAATAATAAAAGTTCTGTATATATATACAATGATAACAATGATAATGTATACATTTAGGATGATCTTTGCGGGCAAAGAGGACTACTTCCTGGGACGGAACAGCAAACCTTCGAGATTCACATTCCCAAAGAGATGAGACAACAATTTGACAGGATTCTCTCCCCGATCACAATGCCCCAAGTTAGTGTTAACGATGGTTGTATTGTGCTGTCAGTTCAGTACCAGTAGTATTACGTAACAGAACAATGGCTTCATTTTGTCCATATATCTTCTGCATAGAAGATGCAGTTAATCCATGTACCAATACATAGTTTATATATTTTGTTTGATCACAACAATTGAAAGTATTTACATCCTAATTTGAAGTCCTATTAATGAAAAACATATTTTTATAAAAACATCAATTTTATATATTCATATTTAATATACTTGTATTTCTCTATGTGCCCAACTCTTGCCTCACTAACACGATACATGACAACTTGTGTATCACATATTACACCTGTACATTAAGGCATCATGTGATTTACAACAAACCACACACCTAATTGCATGCTACATCATACCTAACCACACACTACTCCACACCTACCAATATCACCTAGTTACTAAACTAGTAACCAATCTCTCCACAGCACGGCGCCAGCGCTCACGTAGGAATGGGGGCGGGGCCTAACTCTGTCAGTGTGAACATAGAGAGGTCTCTGATCGCCTACACTAACATGAACCACTTCCTGCAGAGCTTCATCGATCACGTTAGACCTGCACCTAATATGTGTTTAGTATTGTATTATATTTAGAAGTGATCTTATATAATTTTATATAAACAAATGATCGGCTCTCGTTAAAACCGTTGATGCCTTAACATGAGAGCGGATTGGAAGGGACATTATAACTATTTAGTTATAAGTAAAAATATATTGGATGAAAGTACTATATCAAAATAACAATAACAATTTCAATTACATTAAAGAATATCCATGTGAAAGAAATGTTATGCTATTATCAAGTTGATACAACACTTTTAATTAGAAAATTATAATCTGTAAATATATTCCCAGTTTTACAATTAAATTTAGCCTGGCTGAGATTTAATATCAGTTGTATATATGGAGAATTGGCTTATATGCTATAAACTATATACTATAGACTGAATTTATAATATAAACTAACTATATATATATATATATATATATATATATATATATATATATATATAAAATATACATATATATATATATATATATTAGTCATGAATAATGAATGATATATTTCGTTATTGATTACAAAACTCTTATCTCGTATATAAAAACATTATCATATTCAATTTACAATCTCGTATCTAAATATACATTTAAAAGTATTATAAATGTACCGCTATTTATTGCTATTTATAATTGTAAATCTCATTACCATATAGTTTATCAAAATATTTTCTCTCTCCAATATTGACAATATTTGTCTTATAGTCACATGTTATACCCCGTCACTGGCGGGGTCATACCCCTGCATTGCGTACTATACGTCTGGTTATAGCATAACACTATCATAAACCCCATCACACCTCCTACAACCCCTCCTGCTACCCAACAGGCCATCACAGATATCGACTACACGATACAAGATCGCATGATGATGGGCAACATGCTGGGCATAGAGTTCAGGGAGACGGTGGATAGGGGCTTGTTTGTTAATGGTTAGAAGTTGACCAATATGACAATATCTTACTGTTGGAATGCTGTCAATGTTTCACTGATACTATCGTATTATAGTATTAGCTGTCTGAAGGGAAATATGAATAAACCATTACATTTTACTATATAATAATTACGTAATTCTAGTAAGGGGGTATTTCACTACCAGTATTTCCGGCAACTTGCCGGTAATATAGTAAATTTAAAATTATATCTATCAAGTTAACTACAATTGTAGTGGGATATTCCCTTACTTTCCGGCAACTTGCCTGAAATATAGTAACTTTCAAGGGAGTATCCCATTACAAAATGATAGAAAGTTATATATTTTAATTTTATATATAATTTTAAAGTTATATATTTCCGGTAATTAGCTGGAAATAACAGTAATGGGGATTCTGGGATTCCCCCTTTAGCGAGAAATTTATTTACTATTGTATACTGGGCTAAGAAATTATCAAATTTATAATTACTTATATATTACTTATATTACAGATAATACAGTGACAGTTTACAGTAAAGAAATAATTTGTGTGAGATCAATTTATATTAAAAAAAATATACTATCAATCTTATTCTGCTAACAAAATAATTCATTATTAACAAATATTATAATAATGTTTGGTAATATAAAGTATAGGTCTGTATATATATATATATATATAGAATAGAACATGTTTATTACGTTTTAAATTATAAATTATAAGTTATAATTATTTGATATATTTTGTGCCTTTATTTTCTAATTATATAATATATTTTTTCTAATTTTTATAACATATTATAATTAAGATACCATGTTTACCATTGATTTGTAATATCATCAGCAACCATTTTATTTTATATAGACTAATAAGTACATATTCTGATTACATTATTTTAACATAAATAACACATAAATAAAATATAAGACACACATATAGAGTCTATATTATAGAAATACACATACATACATACACATACATTATTATTTATTATAGAGTACATTTTAATTCTAATAATTTTTAAATGATATGTCTAATTTTATTTATTGAATGTTTACAGAAGATTTTTCCAACATTTATATCCATTATTTTTAAAGTATTCTTTATTGAAGATAATTTTATATATCGTATAGTATCTCGTAATAAGTAATAATTATTTTGTTGACATGGTTCTGAATTTTATGATGGTTTTTTTAGTATATAAATATGAAATTTTGATTATATTCATAAGATATTTTCTTATTTATTATTCTGATTATTTATTTGTGTATAGTAGTTAAGAGTTGTTAAGATTATTGTTGAATGTAGTATCTCATATTATATTACCATTCATCGAGTGGGTATAAATGTATTATAATTAATGATTTAGTGCATGAGTGCACCTATAAACTATGGCATGCTCTAGAATTATGCATATGTAGAACAGAAATTAAATAATTTTAGGCAAAAACTCGTGTAATATTTTTAGGAATTTAGATAATAATCTAAGTAATACTGATATATTTACTCATTTATATTTTGTATTATCAGGTTATTAAATTTAATACTATTATTTTAATTTTCATATTCTAAATTTATTAATAAGCATTCATAAAGTTGAGGCAAAATTTATGAAAGTTTGCCGAAAACAACCACATTTTGAATATTGGAAACAAATCTAATGTTTAATGAAAAAGCACGATTATACGAGAATAATAGCATGTCCTTAAGCGTGTCCTTATCTTTATAAATATTCATCACAGCCGTACAATTAGGCAAATAATCATGAATATTTAATGTTACATAATTTAATCATCTCTATAGCCAATGCACATCATACACAAACTATGAATATTTCTGTATGTTAAAATAAACTAGAGAGTTCAATATTTGTTTATCATTATAGGGGTAATTGTCTCGATATGAAACACTGCTTCTATAATTACCCTGGCATTGCCTAAATCTGATAATAATAATTATAATAATAATTATATATACCATTATTTCAAATGATCCAATATGAATGTTATCAATAGTTATAGCATGATTATATCTCCTCATTATCACTTGATAATTTGGCCCCCACACACCTAGATAACGGACACTCGTTCGATCAAGTTCTATTCTTCGGTAACGAGAACATCTTGGTACTGTTTGAGGTGATGCTGTTCTGTGTGGTAGACGTGGTGTTCTCTAACTTCCTGTTGTCCGCGTTGATCACTTTGCTGTGTATACACGTACGTACCCCACATCGTGGCATCTCTCCTTCAGCTAGATCTAGATCAATGCAATAACCATTAACCCTCTTAACTTCTACTATATTGCTGAATATATTTATTAATATTTATTAATTTAGAATTTGAAAATTAATGAATATGAATTTTAAAATTTAAATTTCCAACTTTTTAATTATATTTTTATAATCCGTATAATATTATTATGTAATTTACTATACCTTTTATTTCATTACTTAAACCATAACCAAGTTTATTCTATTTAACGAATATATTAAGTAATTTATATTTGCAGTTAATCGCGTTATTCAGAAATGGCTTATCAGAGAATAATCTTGCAAACAAGACTTTAATCGACAGACGCTTTTTAATTTAATTCATTTTTATTTTATTTTTTACATTTATATTTAACGTGCATCAATTATGCATAGTTTAATTTATATATATACATTTCTAATCAATGATATATTTATTTTACATATCACTATTTTATAAATTTTTATTGTTTTTATAAATTTTATATTAATTATATACATTATTAATAATTATGTTATAATAATATTTGTAATAAATAAAATCAATTCATACATTATTATTATTTGTATTTATTATAAAAAAATATATAAACATATTAGAAATCAATTGGTAAATCAATAAATCTAAATTTAATTTTATTTGTATAAAATTTGTATATATATATAAATATTTATAAAGAAAATCATCCTATTATAAATATAATATAATAATGTAAAACATATATATATATATTTCATATATTATATTAGTTTTGTTAAATATCATAGTGTTAATGTATTCAAAATGAATATACCATTTCCATAAAAAATATAAATTGTATAAAAAGATTATATATATATAAAATTACAGTGAGCTCTGTGTAGCATAGATATCTAATGAGTATATCTAATAACTATTATAATATCTATCACTAATAACTAGTATAGATCTGTGAGAAAGTTTACAGATTAAATTATGAGCATGTTTCGTGAGCAATAATATTGTGGTGATTTCGTCGCGTAGTAAGATTGATAGAAATATGTCTGGTGTATGTATCATTATACGACTGCTCGAGATCGTTAAATTATCACTGATAATAGAGTGCCGATGTGAGGGCTCACTTAAGTAGACGTTCCATGAGCATTTCTGATTGGAGCGCCCCTTCTACGAACTCCTGTTTGGTAACGTTACGGTCACGGTTGATGTCGAGGTGTGAGAATATCGTGTAGGCTGCTTCCTCGGCCTCTTCCTCGTCTATCTGCTCTCCCATGAACCTGTGGAGAGATGAAGGGCTTAGGTTGATGAGTTCTATTAATAAAGATATCTATCTATTCTCCCTTGAATCTTGTGAGAAAGAAATGTAATATTACTATTAATAAAGAGTTCTATTCTGTCTATTACAGTTCTAATCTATTCTGCCTTGAATATGATTAGATAGAAGACGATTTAATTTAAGATTTCAAAATAGTTATTTATTCCATTAACTTATGATCGAGGAATGCAATTAAATTGAAAATATCCATTAGAAAAGTGTTGCTACATACGAATTAATCATTACATTTAAATATGAGCTTTATAATAGTTAATATATATATAGTAAATTATACAATATACTTATTGTAGCATTAACATGTATATAAAATCAATGAATGGTCGTATCACTTTATTAACCCTAATTAGATATGAACTTTAACCTTTGCGTTGCTATTATGATTGCTATGATCTCTTGGATACTCAGCTCATTATCGCCATTACTATCGTACATGTTGAATGCCCATTCTAGTTTCTCTCTCGGTGTACCTACAAGTTTAAGCATATAATCACAATATATTCATATTTATATAGTAACGTATTTGTATTATACTCGTTATTCCCATATTGATTAAGATAATATTATATATCACAATTTAAATTGGATATGAATTAAATTTGAAAGAAAATAAATGTATTGTTTATATAAATTTATTTAATAAATAATATTTAGACATTCTATTCTCATTGTATATAAAGTATGAATTTGCTATTTATAATTCTATATCATTATAAATAACAGTTAATTTGATTATTAAAATTTTTTAAATAATAATATAATAAATATAGTATATTTTAATATACAACAAGCTATATTCTAATAATGTATCCTATATTATTAAATGTATTATTTTTATTGTACAATATGCATATTAATGTGCTAAAAATAAATTATATATAAATAAGTCTATTCTTATTAAACTAAATAAAATGAATAATGAGTTTATTAAATTATTAAATAGTTAATAAAATAAATTAATTAATATATTTAAACTATTATACTACACAAACAAAATTATTTTTATTAAAGAAGAATAATATTAAAACATATTAAAATCAATTTAAATATTTCATGTAAT